>JAQHUG010000339.1:1216951-1227047 GCA_028555095.1 Dicrostonyx torquatus | reverse complement strand
TACCAGTTCGAAATCCCACTAATAGTGAATGAGGGTTCTCTTTTCCTCACACCTTTTTAACATTTGTTATCTGTTGTTCCAATGTTTTTTGAGACAGTCTTTTTCTGTAGCTTTGGAACCTGTCTTGGAACTAGCTCTTGAAGACCAGGCTGGCCTTGAACTTACAAGGATACACCCACCTCTGTCTCCGAGTATTAGGATTAAAGGCATGTGCCATTCTTACTGATGTAAGATGAAATCGTAAAATAGTATTGATTTGCATTTTCATAATGGCTAGGGGTGATACACATTTTTAGAGATATTTTGGCATGTTGTATCTTCATTTTCTTCTAATTCTAGATGTTTTATTTTAAATTTTCTTGATTTCCTTAGTGTCTCTATTTCATCATTGAGTAGTGTGTTGTTTTAATACCCATGAATTTCTGAGTTTTCTATGTTTTTTTCTTGAAATTGATTTTTATTCTTTGTAGTCAGAATATAAGAAGTTATTTTAATTTTCCTGTATTTGTTGAGCCTTGCTTTGTATATGATCTATTTTAAAGAAAGTTCCATGTAATCCTGAGACAAATGTGTTTTCTTCAGTGTTTGGATGGCATGGTCTATAAACGTCTGTTAAAACAATCTGTGATGCCATTTAAAGCCTCTGTTCTCTATTTTTTGTTGGAATGAAATACCAGAGCTACTGGTAGTGAAATCATGCAGTATTACTGTGTTAGGGTTGATCACTGTTAATGTCATGCCTGACATTTCTGGTTCTTCCAGTGACAAATAAATGGATCTTCCTTCTCTCCCTCCTACCCTCCCTCCCTCCTTCTTTCATTCCTTCTTTTCTAATACAGTCTGCTAGCTAGTCTATCCTTTCATTGGGAAACTGAGACTAAATAATATTTGAAATTATTATTTAAAGGTATGTGCCTTTTGTTGATTTTGTAGTGTTTACTGTTTTGCTAATGATTCTTTGTTTAACAAATGTATTATCTTTCTTGTCCTGTAGCTTTTGGATGTCTCTAATGTTTATGTTTACCATGGTTGTGTTTACCACTTTCTTGAATCTGAAGAATTTCTTATTGTATCCTCTGTAGAGTTGGCTTGATGTTCATTGACCTTTTTGCCTGTTTTTATTGTGAATTTAATATTTAATTCCTCCCCAAGTCATAATAGAAAGATTTGCTAGGTATTGTAGCCTGGGTTGGTTCTTGTAGTATTTCAGAATATGCACTGCATCTTTCTATTTCTTCTGGATTTTAAAGTTTCAATTGAGGGATCATTTGTTATTGTGTGGGTCTGTTTTTTTTTTTGTGACTTGGTGGTTTTCTATTTGTAGCACTTTATATACTTTTTTCTATATATTTAGTGTTTTAACTGTATTATAACTTGGGGTTTCTTTTTCCAGTTGTTTTTAAAAATGCTTTTTATATGTGAATAAGCCCATATTTCCCTATGTTTAGAATTTTTCTTTCTTTCTACAGTTATCTTCCTTTAGAATAAATTTTCTTCTTAGTATTGTGCTTATAATTCATTGATCTATTTCTATTTATTTATTTAATTAATTATTTTTGTCTTTTTCTTTTTTCCACATCAAATTCCTAAGTATTGATTCAGGACTTCATGCATGCAAGGCATGAGTGCTCTCAATGAGCCACATTTCCAGTTGATTTGCTTTTCAAGATGCCCAAAAAGTTTCCCTGTTCTGTTCATAATTTTAAAATTTTATTATTTTTTTTTTCAGTGTACCAATTCTTCTACTTTGTCTTAAAAACATTTTATTTGATTTATTGAATTCTTGATTTCCACCATCATTTCATTTGGTGTTTCTTAAATATTTGTTTTTATTGAATTACATTCTCATCCTGTATTAGCTCCCTGTTTTATTCAGTTGTCTTTGTTCTCTTGTAATTCATTCAAATTTATTTATATCATCTTTCATTTTATCATTCTTTTTACTTGTTTGTATAATTTTTTCTGATCTTTTATCAGATGATATTGCTCTGGAATTGGTCAATTTTAGAGTGGAGAAAAATATATAGCTTAATAAAAAAAGAAGAAAGAAATGGCTCAAATGAAGGCTGTACCTTGGTGCATTCAAAATCTACGTGGAGAACTGAGTATATTGCTCACCGGTAGAGTTCTTATTTACCTTGATTTTAGAAGGCCCTGGATTCAATCCCTAGTATTGACAAAGAAAACAAGCTGTAAAACAAAAAGACATTTTAATGGTTGCCAATTTTACTCTTGTGAAGTACATCACCATTATAGACTCTAAGATATTATAATCACCCTTTAGCCAATGAGTGAATGGGGAAACTATGGACTTGTGTATTTATTAGGAAGCAAATATATGTGACAGACATTATTTTACTGACAGGAATAGATAGAATCAATTGCTTGTTATTACTTGTATTATAATTTGAGGCAAATAGTCTAGGGCCAGTTTGTTACCTTCAAGATGCCATAATCAAAAGAAAGTTATAAAGAGCCAAAGAAGAAAGACTTTGGCCTTGGTCATTAGAAAAATGCCAGAGAACTGCCAGGTTTGAATGGCAAAGTGTTTCAAAAAGTTGCAATATGTATTGCTATGGGACTAATAGTCCCAGGACCCAAAGGGTTGCATTGGAGCTGCAAAACTGTATAGTGCTCCCTTCACTTGTTGCTTCAAGAAGCTGTAGGGGAATAATATTTTTAGGTGTGTGACTTTTGTTTATGCTCTATTTAACTCTTTGAAACTGTGTTACTGTGCCTATCTAAAATACCCGATGGTTCTAATAAAGAGATAAATGACCAGTAGTGAGGTACGAGCAAGGATAGGAGGGGCTGGCAGGCAGAGATTATAAATAGGAGAATGATGTGCAAGAGAACAAGGAGAGGCAGACATCAGGAACCAGCCACTCAGCTACACAGCAAGCCATGAAAGATAAAATCCCAGAGTCAAAAGTTACTTGGGATAATTTAAGTTAAAAAAGATGACAAAAAAAAAAAAACAGCCAAGCTAAGACTGGACCTTCATAACTAAGAATAAGTCTCTGTGTGTGATTGATTTGGGAGCTGGGTGTCAGGCCCTTCAAAGAATCAAGAGTAAAACGTCACACATCAAGAAGCTGAGATTTACATCTGCCCAGTACTGAGCTGCTAGTGGATGCATCCCAAAGTGTGAACCTACAGCCACACATGTTGCAGCTCTTTCAAACTCTTTGTCATTCAAACTTGGCCATTCTATTGCATTTTTTAGTGCCCGAGGCCCATAATCTTTCTTTCTTGGTTCTTGGTAGTTTTCTTTTCTTTAACCTTAGCTTTTTGCCTGCTTTTGCTCTCTCTTTTGTATTGTTACAGTTCTACCTGAGCTCTGGGACTTCTCAGAAGCCTTTCATCATATTGCATCAGTCACATTTGTCCTCATGGAAATGCAGGACTATTTATATTAATCCCAGGCAGAAGATGTGCTAGCTCTTTGGTCTTGGTGGTGAAGACTGAGAGAAGGATCATCTAGAGTTCATCAAGGCTTATTGTCACAGAAGTCTTGTACAAACATTTTGAATCAGTTGTAGTTCGGACAGTCTTTTTATGAGCCAGAGTTATGCTTTAGTAGTAAGCAATTATGGTTTTCAGAACACAGATATGGCTATTTCATTGGAGTGTTCAAAATGTGAGTGTTGCATGAGCTTTTTGGGATGGCAGTAAAGGTACATAGGAAGAGTCCCACAGCAGTCAATTGGAGTTAAATTGCCCTGGTCCATAACATTTTAACACATTTAAAGGAAAAAGAAATAAAATGGAGTAGGTAGAGCTCAGGGAGATGGATTACACCTGTAATACCAGCATTTGGAGGTAAATACAGCAGGAAGAGATGAGTTTTTCAACATTTTATGTTATATAGTGAGTTTGTGGCCAGACTGGGCAATTTGAGACCCTATCTTAAGGAAGAAAGGAAAGAAGGAAGGGAGGAGACGAATGGAGTGCTTTTAGTAATGGCTTATTATTTAACGAGAATTTGACAGTATTTAACTGTTTTAACAATGTTTTATTTCTGTTCTACTTCCTCAAGATGAAGTGAATTCCTCTAGTTTTTATTCTCCCTAAAGGGGGGGTAAAGTCCTGTGATTTAGATTTACTTTTTTAAGATCAATAAGGCTGTGCACATGCAAATGTAAAATATAGAGCTTGCTATCTGTAGTGGCACATGTCTTTAAGAGTAAGGCAGACCTCTGTGAGTTCTAGGCTAGCCTTTTCTATATAGAGAGTTCTAGTATAGCTAGGACTACATAGAGATAACCTGTTTAAGACAATTAAACCAAACTAAATTAAAAAAACATAGTGATTATTTCTTTGAGTTTTAAAATAACATTTTTTCCCCTTTAGTAGTGTGTGTGTGTGTGACTGGCAAATGCTAGCCACGGGATGTCTTACAAGGACAATTTGTAGGTTCTAGTTCTCTCTTTAAATCGTATGGTTCTTAGGGACAGAACTCAAGTCTTGAGGCTTTAGTGATACTTACCTTTACTCTTTGAGGCATCTTACTGCACTTGTAAATTAAAAAGAAAGACTTCCTGTCTGTGAGTGTATCCATGAACGTTCTACTTGACTTTAACTATTTCTAAATTTTGATGGACCCACCTAAAAACAAAAGATAACATCAAACCCAAAAACAGAAAATAAAGACTCAAAAGCACCCTACATTTCTGCTTTCTAAGGTATTAGGAGATAAAGGAGAAGAAGTTTTTCTTTTTTTCTTTCTTTTTTTTTTTAAATGGATCAGACTTGACTTTCTGGCTATTTCTTGGGTACATTGTTTCAGAAACAATAGAGCCATCCCAGGATAGAGTTTTTCATCCTTGGCTTTGTGGTTATGAACTTTGAGATTTTGAGATCCTGGACGAGCTGTGCCTTTCTACAGTCCTTTCAGATGAAATGGCATCTGAGGATGCTTGTCACTTTCATAGGATAAAATGAGATGACATAATTAAAAAGAATATGCATTACTTGCTCTACCTTATGCATTGGACAAATTTAGTTGCCACTTGTGATAATATTATAGAAAAACAAGGCAAAGAAAATCTATGGACTGCAATGATACTCTCTAGCATAGTCTGATAAGATAAATTTTATTTTGTAGTTGTCCTTGTAAGCGGAAGTGCAGCTTGCACCTAGCTGCTTATAATGTTTCTTCTTTCTGTCTGTCAAAGATTGACCAAGCAACGAAAATTGCTTGTTTAGGAGTCAACTACTTAGAAAAAGGAATGTATTATTTTCAGGAAATATTCCTCTTTCTTGTCAGTAAGACCTTGCTGTGTGAGGAGCCTGGATGGAAATTTTGGCATGTACCATAACTCAGGAAATAGTTTGTATGATTTTTTAAAATTATTTTATTTCTTATGTATAAGTGTTTTGCTTGTATAATGTGTCCATGTATGCCTGGTGTTCATGAAGGCCAGAAAGAGGGTTAGTTTTCTGGAACTGGAATTACAGATGTTGTGAATCACCATTTCTAAGACTTAAGCTAAAACTTAAGTACTTAAATTAAAATTTTAAACATAAGCTAAATCTTCATGTACTGTCCTGAATAGATATGGAGAGAGTGGATAACTTTTTCTTGTTCCTTATTTTGGTGGAATTGCTTTGAGTTTCTCTCCATTTAATTTGATGTTGGCTACAGGCTTGCTGTAAATTGCCTTTATTATGTTTAGTTATGTCCCTAATCTCTAATCCCTTCAGGACTTTTATCATGAAGGCATGTTGGATTTTTGTCAAAGGATTTTTCAGCTGCTAATGAAATGATAATGTGATTTTTTTTCTCTGTTTATATATATGGTGTATTACATTTACTGATTTTCATATGTTAAACCATCTCTGCCTTTCTGGGATGAAGGCTCCTTGATCATGATGGATGATCTTTTCGATATGGTCTTGGATTTGCTTTGCAATATTTCATTGAGTATTTTTGCATCAATGTTTATAAGGGAAATTGGTCTACAATTCTCTTTCTTGGTTGCATCTTTGTGTGGTTTAGGTATCAGGGAAACTGTAACCTCATAAAGTGAATTTGACAATATTCCTTCAGTTTCTATTTGTAGAGTAATTTGAGGAGTGTTAGTGTTGCTTCTTTGAAAACGTGGTAGAATTCTTCACTCAACCATCTGTCATAGGGCTTTCTTTGATTAGGAAACGTGTAATGACTGCTTCCATTTCACTAGCGGTTATAAGTCCACTTAAATTTTGTATTTGATCATGACTTTACTTTGTTAAATGGTACCTGTTAAGAAAATTATGCATTTCTTTAAGATTTTACAATTTGGAGTATAGGTTTTTAAAGTCTGTTTTAAGGATTCTCTGGATATCCTTGTCTGTTGATATATGTCCCCGTTTTTGTTTCTGAGTTTATTATTTAGGATATTCTCTCTCCGCTTTTTAGTTAATTTAGATGAGGATTTGTCTATCTTGTTGATTTTTCTCAAAGAACCAACTTTTTGTTCCACTATCTTTCTTTCGTATTCTCTTGGTTACTATTTTTATTGATTTCAGTTCTTACTTTCTTGCCATGTACTCTTCTTAGCTTACTTTTTCTTGTAGAACTTTCTAATGTGTTGTTAAGTTGCAACTTTGAGGTTTCTCCAATTTTTTTTTTTTTGGCTAGGTATTTATGTCTATGAACTTTCCTCTTAACACCTCTTTCATTGTTTCCCATAATTTTGTATATGTTGTACATTTATTTTCATTGACTATTAGAAAATCTTTAATTTCTTTTGTTAATTTCAATCATGACCCAATATATTTTGAGCAGAGAGTTGTTCATTTTCCATGAGTTTGTAAGCTTTCTGCTGTTGATGCCCAGTTTTAATCCATGGTAGTCTGATAGGATGCAAGGAGTCATTTCAATTTGCTTGTATCTATTGAGATTTGCTATGTTCCAAGTATGTAGTTAATTTTAGAGTTCCATGAGGTTCTGAGAAAAGGTATATTTTTTTTGTCTTTGGGTAGATGTTCTATAACTGCCTCTTAGGTTCCTTTGTTTGATAAAGTCAGTTAGCTCCATCATTTCTCTCTGTTTAGTTTTTTTATTGATGGCTTGCCAGTTGGTGAGAGTGAATGTTGTAGTTTCTCACTCTTAATGTGTGAGAGGGTCAATGTTTGATGTAAGTTGTAGTAGTGTTTCTTTACAAAAGAGGGTCCCCTTGTGTTCGGGGCATAGATATTAAGAATGAAATGTCATTTTGGTGGATTTTTCCTTTCGTTGGAATATGTAGTATCCTTTCCCCTCTCTTTTGAACAATTTTGGTTTCAAGTCTATTTTGTTAGATATTAAAATGACTATACCAGTTTGCTTCTTAGGTCCGTTTACTTGGGATATTCTTTCACAAACTTTAACCTGATGTGATGTGTATCTTTGTTGTTGAGGTATGTTTCTTGAATGGTCCTGTATTTGTGTATTTTCTCTTAATCTGTGTCTTTTTGTTGGGAATTTGAGGGCATTGATATTGAGCAATATCAATGACAATGTGAGTTAATTCCCTTTATTTTATTATTGTTGTTGCTGGTGGTTGAAGTGGAATGTCCTTCTGTATGCTATGAATATGTTTTATTACTATTGCTTACTAAAGAAGCTGCTTTGACCTAAGGCAGGGCAGAATATTGCTAGGTGGGAAAGCCAACCTGAATACATGGAAAAAGAAGTCAGAATCTGGGAGATGTCAGCAGCCACCTAGGAAACAAGAAGGAATGATGTGAGGTAACAAGCGATGAGCCTCGTGGAAAAATGTAGACCAATAGAAAGGGGCTAATTTAAGGCGTAAGAGCTAGTTAATAATAAGCTTGAGGTAATAGACCAAAGAATTTGTAATTAACATTAAGCCTCAGAGTGGTTATTCAGGAACTGGTGAGCAGGACAGAAGCCTCCAGTTACAGGTGGTAGTAGTGATGGTAGTGTGTATGTGTATGAATGTGTGTGTGTGTGCATGTGCATACTACCCGTCTTTTGGTTTTACTGATGTGAGAATATTTATTGTCTTTGTTTTCATGGGTGTAGTTAACCTCTTTGGCAGAGTTTTCCTTCTGTATGGGTAGATTTATAGATGGATATTATTTATATTTTACTTTATAATGGAGTAATTATGTCCATTTATGGTGAATAAGAGTTTTGCTGGGCATAATAATCTGGGCTGGCATCTGTGGTCTCTTAATCTGCAGGACATCATTAGAATCTCCATTGAAAAGTCAGTTATAATTCTAATAGGTCTGTTTCTCTTGTAGCTTTTAATACTCTTTCTTCTTTCTGTAGGTTTGGTATTTTAAGTATTATGTAGCAAGGGTACTTTCTTTTCTAGTCCAATCTATTTGGTGTTTTGTTTGCTTTTTGTTCTTTCATAGGCTTCTACTTCATTAGGTTAGGAAAATTTTTGGTGAAGGAATTTTTGTTGACTTCCTCTGCTCCTATTATTCATACTTTGGTCTTTTCATATGTCCCAGATTTTCTTGATGTTTCATATCAGGAAATTTTTTAGATTTAACTTTTTTTTGATCAGTGTGGTCATTTCTTCTATCTTATCTTCACTTGATTCTCTCTTTCATCTCTTGTATTTTATTGGTGAAGATTGCCTATATAGTTTTTGTTTGCATTGCTACATTTTCTGCTTCCAGGATTCCCTCACTGCTTTCTTTATTACTTTTATTTCCATTTTCAGGTCTTGAACAGTTTTGTTTCCATCTGTTTTGTTTTTCTTGGCTTTCTTTAAGACATTATTCATTTCCTCCAATTGTTTTTTGTGTTTTCCTTAATTTTTATAAGCGATTTATTTTTTTCCTCTTTAAGGACCTTTATCATCTTTATAACGTTGGTTTTAAGGGCTTTTTCTTATACTTCAGTTGTGTTTGAACATTGAGGACCTGCTGTGCTAGGATGGCTGGACTTTGGTGGTGACATATTGCTCTGGTTGTTATTGATTGTGTTCTTATGCTGATATGTATGTATCAGGGTTTGGGCTGATTATAATAGCTCTAGGTGCTGATTTCAGCTTCTGTCTTGCTTGGGTAGGAGTTTTGTTGCATGGTTTCTGTTTCCTCTCTGAATTTTCCAAGACTGTTTTGGCTGAGTGTTGCCTGTTTCTCTGGTCTGCTGTACTGGTGTGTTCATTAGGAAATGCTTGTTGGTGTTGGGTATTTGGGTAATGGAAGACCATAGGAAGCTTAAACAAGAGGATGGGGAAATTGCCTATGGCATTTTGTCATAATGCTAGGGGCAACCCTGAGAATTTGGTCTAGCATAAGATAGAGGTGGGAATGTCCATGGTTTTCTGGCAGGCTTTGCCCGGGTTGGGGGCTTTGCCCGGGTTGGGGGCTTTGCCCGGGTTGGGGGCTGGGATGTAGATATTCATCAGGAAGGGAAGGGCAGTGGGGAATGATCTGTAAAATTCACAGACCTTGAGAATTGGATCTAGGGAAACAGTGAGGTTTGTTCTTAGTTTGAGACAAAGTTCCATATGTAAATAATGAAGATTTTCTTCTGTGAGTGTTGGGTTACTTCTGCTTGGAATCACTTCTTTTTTTTTTAATTTATTTATTTATTATGCATATAATATTCTGTCTACATACATGCCTCCAGGCCAGAAGAGGGCACCAGACCTCATATGGTTGCTAGGAATTGAACTCAGGACCTTTGGGAGAGCAGGCAATGCTCTTAACCACTGAGCCATCTCTCCAGCCCCCTGGAATCACTTCTTTATTAACCACAAATCTTTGGTGGTTCAGTCTTTAGACAGTAAACCTTGGGTTTATAAGATTTTTTTCTTGGACTGGACAGTCCCATCCCTCTACCCCAATTCTGTCCTTTCAATTCAAATATTTACCTTTAATATGATCAGTCATTCTTTTCAAATAAATAATTCCTTGTGACAGAACTTGTTTCTTTGAAAAGATGATCTGTAGTTGCTAATTGTCTAGAATTATGGAAAGAAAATAAAGCACTGTTGTAAAACTCTTAGGCACTTCTTACTAAAGAATGCCAGAGGAGGACATAGAGAGATGACAAGAATACTTGTTGCTCTTCTGGAGAACTTTGCAGTAGCCTGAGAGTCCAGCTCTTCAAGGGCTCCTCCAGTATTCGAGGAGGAAG
>JAQHUG010000339.1:1200137-1215576 GCA_028555095.1 Dicrostonyx torquatus | reverse complement strand
CATGTTCTTTATTGTTCTGCCTGTTCTTCTGTCCTCTAAGTTCTAACTCTTTATATTTCTTCCTTGTTTTAATTCTGCTTCAACTTTCCTTCGCTTCTCCACCTAGCTTAAATATATTTTTTATAGGAGGTTTGGGGTATAGGAAAAAAAATTACAAGAATTACATTTCATTGATCATAGCATATTCCTTGGGCAAATGATCAGGAGTCAGGCCATTTTCCTTTGTAATGCAAGATTTCAAGGTTTCTGATATAAGACTGTGATCAGAGGAGAGGAACACATTGGCCAGAGGCAAGCTGTGAGGCAGGTTTTTATCAGCTAGACTTAGCAATTAAAAAATTGGCATGCTTTCTTTTAGGTTGCTTTGTGTTAATAACCTTTGTTAGATATCTGCATTTCTGATCTTGTGCATATTTGTAAAGTTTTTTTTTTAACTGATGATACATTTACAGCAACATTCTAGTTTGTACTTGCTCTGAGGTAAAAATGAGCTAAAATGTGTATAGCTTGTCTTAGACTAGGGAGAAATTGTTGCTCTGTGTGTGTGTGTGTGTGTGTGTGTGTGTGTGTGTGTGTATATTAGTCTGAATAAAAGGAACAAAGCAGTCTTTTGAGTGCTTTTTTAGTCCTTGTGGGATAATAGATCTAGTTATGAAACATCATAGTATATTTTCTGTATATCAAAATTATACAGTTTAATGAGAAGTCATCTTCCTAATCACCTATGGATATATGTGCCCATAAGATAGAGATGCAATCATGAAATTACATATACAAATCACATGAGATTATATACTGCAATGCAGGTATATATGATTTTGCAGATGCAAAATTACAGACAGGAGCAACGGTTTCCAGAGTCTTTGGTCCCACAGTCCTTTCTCGGATGGGATTCTCCTCCATCAGAGAATCAGTCTTCTGGTGGGTTGAGGTCTGAACACTATTTGTTACCTGCTGTAACTCCCATAGCCTCCAACAGGGACTGAAATTCATTTCTCAATACCAATATCATGAAGCTTGTGTCTATAAATTTTAGTTCTGAGGAATCTAGCATCCTCTTCTAGATTTTATTGTTAGCCACATATTGGACATTTCACTCACACAGACATACAAACATTATTATGCACATAAATAAGCCTTTTGAAAAGGAATTCAAAAAGGGAAATAGGTCTTTTTCTGAATAGTGTTTACTGAAGGGAGAGCTGGACTCGGGGTCCTAAGAGTGGGAGAGTGGACACTGCAACTTGCCTGGGCAGCACATTAGAGCTGACCCTGCCCCTCCCCCCATCTGACATTGATGAGGGAAAATGCCCCGCCAACCCCTGCCTCAACTCCTTGCCAACTGCTCTTTGCACCTCACTAACTGCAGCACTTGGGAGAGTGGAGAGTGGGCCCTGCACCATGCCTGGGCAAAACAGTAGAGCTGGCTCTGGTGGGATGGGTGTGGGTGAGCCAGCCACAAGGGCATGAGAACAGGAGAATGGCCCTGCTGCACTGGATGGATGAGCTAGTGGGGGGGGGGGGAAGGGGCGGCAGTATTGGAGAGCTCTCCCTGGCAGACTGATCAACCTAGCTACCACCTAGGCCCAAAACCAGGGCTATGAATTGGCCCAACCCAAAATCCAGTTCATCTGTGCATTTCTGGAGCATATGAAGGAGTCAAGATCTCCATGACACAAAGCAACAACAGGATTTTAAGATATTCAGGAGGAGTCCCAGTAAGGGTACACTAACGGTTTAACAGAACAAAGGCTGCTAATCAATCAGACTCACAAGTCATTGCAATTGCAGTGAACACTTAGAAGTAAAGATGTATGGACAAAAGGATATACTGTGTGAGTCATTGTGTCAAACTGCAGTTTCTATATTGAGACTTATTTATTTGGTGTTTGTTTTTCTTTTAAAGTTTATTTTTTTGGGGGAGGGAGGTTGCAAGGACAGATCTCATATAAAGGGATGAGGAAATAATTGGAATCAGGATGCATTGATGTTAAATACACAAAGAATCAATAAAAAATTTTTTTTTGAAAAAATTTATTTATTTATTGTGATACAGTGTCCTGTCTGCATGTATGCCACCAGACCAGAAGAGGGCACCAGACCTCATCATAGATGGTTGTGAGCCACCATGTGGTTGCTGGGAATTGAACTCAGGACCTCTGGAAGAGCAGGCAATGCTCTTAACCACTGAGCCATCTCTCCAGCCCTCAATAAAAACGTTTTAAAGAATTCCTAGTACTTTGGAGTCAGAGGCAGGTGGACCTCTGTGAGTTTGAAGCTAGTCTAGGAGTTTTAGGACAACTCGGATTGTTACACAAAGAGTAAAGATTCTAACTTACTTTAAGACAAAATGAATTTCACAGTAGTTGAATTTTATTCTTATTTTACAAAAGTTTTAAGGAAACCCTCATGTATGAAAGAAGAATCTCATTTGAATAAAAATATCTTTTAATGTGGATCAATTATTTCATTTCAGTTATTGAAAGGTTAAATTGTCTTTTTACTGTGGAATAAATGCTGCAGGCTATGGTATAGATGAATTTTGAATACTAAAGAACCAATAAAATCTTATATTCATTTCTTAATGAAAATTTCCTTGAAGATTTAAAGGAAATTTTATAGCCATACGAATTATATAGATTTGTGAGAATAATTTGCCTTTGCCTAACTTTAAATAATTAGTAAATTTGGTGACTGGTCTTTTATTTGAACAGCATGCTCTAGGTGATATTGGCCAGGATGTGGCAAGGGTCCTAGGAGGGACTGCTAAGCAAATGAATAAAGGCACATTGTTTTTTCTTTTTCAAAATAATTAAAAATAAGTATTTTGAAATCAAATTTAAGTAAAGATTCTTAAACTTAAATATGCCATAGATCAGTGTGCTAATGAAAAAATATATCACAATGCTCATCTGACTGAAGTTAGTTATTATAATGGAGGACCTAGCATCTATAAAATATTTTTCTAATATATGAGTTATCCCACCTCTTTTGAGATTCATGCATCAAGTTAGCCACTTTTTGAGAAAGTCAGTTAAAATAAATGCTATTGGTAACCATTAGAAAGAGCAACAATACAGCATATTACATTACAAATGACATTTTCATGATGGGAGAAATATTATAATCTGTCTCATCTATGAGCTCCTTTTTATGTCCTCATTGGTGTTATTGGTGTAAATGGTAGACTTGGAAACTTCAGAATCTTTAATAAGTTCTTTCAGTGATTTTTTTTGTCATAAATCATGAAGTGATTATCTTTCTTATGATGTCTGTTTGTTTTTGTCAACTTGTCAAAAATCTCAACATATTAAGAAGGAATCTATAAAATAGCCCTGAAGGCAAAGCTCTGGGGTGTTGTTTTAATTAGTGATTGATGTGTAATCACTAATTACCCATTGTAGGTAGTACTGTGCAATTGTATTAAAAAGCAAACTAAACAAACCAGAAGGAACAAAAATGTAAGTAGTGTTTTTCAAGGCCTTTGCTTAAGTTCCCGCCTCCAGTCCTTCTTCCCTTTGCATGATGGACTACAACTCTTTGATGAATGAAATCCTTTACTCCTGAATTTGATTTTGGCTGGTGGTCTTTATCACCACACTAGGAATCAAATTAAGGCAGTTAATTTGCTTTTAGGCAAAGTTTCAGGTAGATTTTGCTACTCTAAAATTAAGTCTGTAGTTGAAGATGACCCTGAAATCTGGATCATCCTGTGCTCCCCATGTGCTGGTATTATAGGTGTATACCACCATATACCAGTTATTGGAACTAGGACTTGGTTCATACTTGACAGGTGCTCTTTTCCATTGAGTTGGATTTTGTTTTAGTTTTCTGAGACAAGTTCTCATGTAGCCCAGGGTAGTGACTGACATTGAACTTGTGATCTCTTTTTGTGTTAGACATCTTAGGGCTGTGATTACATACGTATACCACCACATGTAGCTTTGAAACATAATACAGCTAATTTTTTATTATGTTAGTGGGTTATGAATCCTAGTGTACCTGAAACCCCCTACATACCATTTAAAATAAAATACTCACATTTTCAAAGTATTTTTAAATGGACTCAAATGCTATTTTTCTAGCTATCTCTGAGGAAATAACTCTGGATTTATATGGTTTTAAGTAGCCTTGGGACTCGCTGCCTTAGAACTCTGCTTATTCTGGATAAGAAATTGTTTTATAATAGTTCTGTGGAGACATTAGACCTTTATAAGTTGACTACTGTCTGTCATGGCCTAGATGGCAGAGCTGATCAGAGGTAGTTGCCATGATATAAAGAAAGAATCATCGAGAAAACATAAGATTTTGAAAACCCAGCATTTGACTAAAGAGCTCTATCTCTCTCTGTGTCTCTCTATGTACGTGCCTAGCATACAGCAACTTTAGTATTATTCCTCAGACTCTGTTTACCTTTGTTTTTGTTTCCTACTCACCTAGACATTACCAAGTAGAAACAGGAATCCATTTGTTTCTGCCTCTCTAGTACTAAGATTCTAAGAACATATCATAATACCTAGATTGACTTGTTTTTATGTGCTTTTTTTGAGTTCTGAGACTTGAACTCATGGAATTAGCTTTCACCCTAGCCTCCTGATTGTATAACATTTCTCTCTGTCTCTGTCATATTTTTTTATTATTTAACAGTTCTAAAATTTAAATATATTTTGATCACATTCTTCCTCTCTCCCAAGTTTGTCCAGATCATCTCTTCCTCTCTCCACACCCAACTTTCAGTTCTGTCTCAAAAAACAAACCCAAAAATCCTATACAATAACAAAACATCCAAAACTTGGAATACAAAATACAGTATGACCCAAGAAGAAAACAAACCAAACTATAAGCAAATGAAAAAAGAAAAAACTGTGGCGTTCATAATATGTTTGCCAACTACTCTTTAATATAGATTCTTCCCTAGAGTGGTTGATATACCCAGTGCAATTCTGTTAGAGAAAACTGAGCTTTTCCTCTCCCAGTAGATATAAATGACAGTTCTATTATGAATTTTTGCCCTAATGTCTAGGTTTATAGTCATTCATTCATTTGTTCATGCATTTTTAAGTATAACAAACTAAAATATAATAAGATAAAACAAAAACTATCACTTCGAAGTCTGACAGGATAGACCAACAGAAGGAAAAGAGCTTAAGAGAGGGCACAAGAATCAGAGACTCACTAGTTTACACACTCAGGAGTCTCATAAAAATACTAAGGTGTGAACCATAATATAAGCACAGAGGACCTGTTATAGACTCATGGAGGCCCTTTGCATGCTGCTTCAGTCTCTGAATTCATATGAGCTTTGCTTATGTTAGTTTGGTGCCCTCCATCCTCTCTGACCCTTTCATTTCTTTTGCTTCTTTTTCTGTGGACTTCCCTGAACTCTGAGGGGAATGATTTGTTGGAGACATCCCATTTAGGGCTGAGTGTCCAAGGGCTCTCACTTTCTGTGTAATGACTGACGGTGGGTGTCTTTATTTGTTGCCATCTGCTGCTGGAGTAAGCTTCTCTGGTGATGGTTGAACAAGATTCTGATCTATCAATATGATAGAATATCATTAGGAATATCTTTATCACTACACTATTTTCTTTTTTTTTAAAGTCCAGTATTATTACATTTCCCCCTAGGTTCCTGGACTATCTAGTCTCAGGTTCTTGGTCACCTAAACAATGTTGAGTAGGAGCCTTAAGTCATATTACTTATTTCTTGATTACCCCCACAACCTTTGTGCCAATATGTCTTCTAGGTAGTTGTTGACAGAAGTTTTTGTCCTGCCTGGCCCTGTAGCCATTTAATCCCAAAGAAACACACAGAGGTTTACAACAATTATCAATGTTTGGCCTATTAGCTCAGACTTATTATCAACTAGCTCTTACAACTTAAATTAACCCATAATTCTTGTCTATGTTATCTACCTTTTATCAGTGAGACATTCTCATATTTCTTCTGCATCTGGCTAGTAACTGCAGACTGTGCCTTTTCACTTTCCCAGAATTCTTTTAGTCTGGTCAGGTCGCCCTGCCTTTACTTCCTGCCTGGCTACTGGTCAGTCAGCCTTTTATTAAACCAATACAAGTGACAAATCTTTATAGGGTACAAAAGTATTAACCCACACTAGGTAATGCTCCATTTTACATAAAGGGGTTTGTGACTGGCTTGGTTTTTATGTTTCTCTTTTGATAGTTTGTAGAGTACCCTCCTCTAACACAGACCTTGAGACATAGGGTGATTGTTGGCTTTGTGAAGAGCCCTCTCACTAGCTTGTCATCTCCGTGTTTAGTGAGTTGCATAAGTGTTGTCTTCAGCAATGGGCCCCTGCTTTCAGTTTGTTGAGAGCAGCCAGTATCTCAGCAGCATCATGGGTTGTTTGGGGATTCCCGTGGGCCTTTGACCAATGCAATTAGAGAATCCAAACCTACTAATAGAAGCTTCATTTGGTGCGAAGAAATTTGGTGATTTCATTTAGATTTGTATATGTATATATTTTAGGAGATTTCTATTGTATTAGATTTCCATACTACCCTTATTTTAGCTGTCTCCCAATATTCTCTACCACTATCCCCTCTCCTTTTCCCAATACCACTTGATCCTCCCATTCTGGAGGCTCCCCTGATCCACTAATATCCCTTTTCCCTTTCCTAATTATTTCTATCTTTTCCTATAATCACTTCCTTTATACTTCATCTTTGTGGTTCTATGGATTGGAGCTTGGTTATCATTGACTTAATAGCTATTATCCATGTATAAATGAATACATACATATTTGTCTTTCTGTGTCTGGAATACCTCACTGAGTATGATTTTTTTTTTCTAGTTTCATCAATTTGCCTCCAGATTTCATGATGTCATCTTTTTTAATGGCTGAATAATACTTCATTATGTAGATGTACCACATTTCCTTTATCCATTCTTCTGCTTAGGGATATTTAGATTGTTTGCAGTTTCTGACTGTTTTTTAATAGAACAGCAATGAACATGGTTGAACAAGGGTCTCTGTGGTGGATATCCTTTGGGTATATGACCAAAAAGAGTATAGCTATATCTTGAGGTAGATTGAATCGATCTTCCTGAGGAGTCACCACACTGATCTCCAAAGTGGTTGGATGAGTTTGTAGTCCCACCAGCAATGTGTGAGATGACTTCTTAATCCATAAACTTGCCAACATGAATTGACACTTGTTTTGTTGATCGTAGCATTCTCAAGTATAAGACAAAATCTCCCAAGTAGTTTTGATTTCCATTTCTCTGATAACTAAGGATTTTGAACCTTTCTTTAAGTGCTTTTCAGCCATTTAGGTTTTCTCTATTGAGAATTCTCTGTTTAAATCTGTACCCCACTTTTTAATTGGGCTGTTTGTTTTCGTGATATCTAGTTTCTTGATTGCTTTATATACTTTGAATATTAGACCTCTATGGGAGATATAGTTGGTAAAAATGTTTTCTGTTTGCTCATTCTGTAGATAGCCGATTTGTTGGAATGATTATGTTTTAGCCAAGTATAGTGGGTGTGGGGTCCATGGTAGAGTGCTGTTTTACAGGTCATCGAGGAGTCACAAGTGATGAGTTAGAAGAAAATGCTGAAAAGTGATACTATAGGAAGAACTTGGGGTGTCCTGGGGCCTAGTCCCAGGGGAATGTAGGTTGTTTGGGAGGTGGGGCTCGGACTAGTAGGCTATAACAGGACTAAGAATAAGTTTGGGGAAACCAGAATGGAGGACATGAAGGAGGATCTTAATTTCCCTACATGAGTGTCAGTCTAGTCTGGCAGAGGTGGGTCACCGTAGAGAGGTTCAGTGAGTTGGCGAAGTCAGAAAGAACTGAAGATCTGCTAAAAGGAAAGGCTGAATGGAACTGTTGAGAAGAAGTAGGGGGATCTTGGGGCATGTACAAGACTCTCAGGTATTAGGAGATGGACATGGATTGGCAAGTAATGTTCCTGTGGGTGCACTGCACAGGACTAAGGATTTTTTTTTTTTTAATTTTTCATTGGTCTGTAGGTGATTTAACTTTTGCCCTGCTTGTTTTTTTTTCTTTTTTTTTCCTCTTTATTTTTATTGTTAAAAGAGAAATTTACATTTACTCCCCTCGTCCCAGGCCCTACCGCTCCCCCAGTATCCCTCCTCCCTCCCCCCTCCCCCTGCTTCCTTAAGAGGGGGCAGGGTACCCTGCCCTGTAGGAAGCCCAAAGCCCTTCCCCCTCCATCCTGGCCTAAGAAGGTGTGCAGCCATATAGACTAGGTTCCCAAGAAGCCACTGCATGCGTAAGAGATAGGTCCCTGTGCCATTATCATTGGTTTCTCAGTCAGTCCCCATTGGCAGCCATATTCAGAGACTCTGGTTTGGTCATATGCTCATTCAGGTCCAGCTGGATTTGATGAGCTCCCAATAGATCAGGCACACTGTTCTAGTTGATGGGCCAGTCCCTCGCAGACCTGACTTCCTTGCTCATCTTCTCCCACCTTCTGCTCTTCTACTGCACCTTGGGAGCTCAGTCCTTTGTTCTGATATGGATGTGGGTCTCTGGCTCTATTTCATCCATCAGGTGAAATTTCTCTGGTGATGAGATCAAGATATTCATCATTGTGACTATGGGACAAGGCTAGTTCAGGGACCCTCTCCTCTGCTGTCCAAATACCTAGCTGGGGGCATCCCTGTGGACACCTGGGATCCCCTCTAGAGACTAGTCTCTTGCCAAACCTAAAATGACTTTCTTAATGTAGATATCTTATTCCCTTCTCCAATATCCACCCTTCCTCCATCTCTACCCTCCCCCACCCCCAAGCTCTCCCCTGTTCTTCCCTTCTCCCTTCTACCCTCGCCCTTTTGCCTACCCCCACCCAGGACTAAAGATCTTTAGGTGTTTTCTCATGTAGGAATTCAGTGAAATGGCTTGTTTATTTGCATGATCATTCAGTTTCAAAATGGTTTCTACATTTTGATACTTATTAATTCATATTAATAACTTTTGTAAAGATTTTGAAATAGGACTCTTAGTAAAGTATATGGACTGAAGTTTTGTTGGACCTGAATTAAGAGATGGCATCACTATAAATGAGAAAATAATCTACAGAATTTTATTGTACTTTTCTATGATCCCTTATGTGTAAATCTTGCATTTTTAAAGACTTTGATCAATTTTCAGAGCTTCAGTTATATATAACAGTTATTTCATGAACTAAAATGTTTGATTGATTTCTTCCTTTTTTACTGCTTCATCAATATTTTTCCTTACACCAAAGTGTTAGGAAATAGAATTAGTTTATTAATTAAATAATTGTTTTGAGATTAAAAATAAAACCAGAACAACCCTAAAGGTTTTTAGTGTAAAAAGAAAATGATATAAAGGGTTGTTTGTAAGGCCACTATAAGGCTTATTAGAGAGAGCCCTTTTAGTTCACACAGAAAAAGATTTAATGCCCCACTGTTATAGCATTTTGTGGAGGTTGAAATGAATCTTTATGATGTACCCAGTTTTGGATATTAGAATTTAGCTATGAGGAAAGTATGTGGGGAAGACAATATTGTTTGCTAAAACATTCTAAACAGCTATGAATTATAGCAAATTAGTTATTGATTGGTAAATACTCTTAAAAATCAGATTTTTTTTTCTATTTTAGTACTGGTTTGTTTGCTTGTTTGAGATAAGGTTTTATGTAGCCTATGCTTTTAAACTAGCTGTGGAGCTGAGCCGATTTTTATCCTGCTAGCTCCAGTTCCTAAAGTTCCAAAACCATAGGTATTACTACCATTCCATCCACTTTTAACAAAAACAAACAACAACACAACAAAATTCCTTTTACTTTTATATAAAAAATTATAGCTAGTTTTCACCCATACCCTGACTTAACTGGGGCTAAACAAAACTAAATTATTCCAATAATTTTACCAGAATTTAGATGAGTTGTTTACAGTTGAAGTTATATATTTAAAATTTCTTGGAAATATATGTTGTTTTTATTTATTGAGAACTACTCTGAGCATATGATCTATGGTTTGGAAAAATGAGAATTTTTCCAGGAGTATGAAATTGTAGGACACAGTGGATCAAATACTAAAGTAAAATAGACATGACTGGGGGATGGCTGTTAGAATATATGTTCTGCTATTGGTTTCCTAAGATTATGTTTCATGTTGAATAGGCCCTCAGAACTAATGTCCAAACAAGAGACAAACAATAAAAAAACTTCAGCTTCCAAATTAAATATGTACCAAATATCAGTATCATATCCCAGGCTATCTGTTTTAAATTAAAGATGATTATTATTCTTTTCTTAGATAGCACCAAGTGGGAAGTGAGTACTTACTTTTAGTTTTCATTGGAATCATGCAGTTATTGGTTGTAATTTTTCCTTGATGATTGTATAGAAACACAATATGTTGATAGTTATTTTGGAATAATTTTAATGGATATATGCTTATCACTTTTTAGTAAGTGCTATATTTTTTATTTTTAAGCAATAAAACATAATCGTGTAGTACTTGACTAATGACTATTTGATTAATAAATGCTGTTTTTCATTTGCTAATATTGATTTTGCTCTCTTTCCTCCCTGTTTTGGCTCTATCTAGGGTGTGGATGAATGGAATATAGCTCGCCTAAATACAGTCTTGGATGTGGTTGAAGAAGAGTGCGGTATTTCTATTGAGGGTGTAAATACACCCTATCTTTATTTTGGAATGTGGAAAACAACATTTGCATGGCACACAGAGGACATGGATCTCTACAGTATTAATTATCTACATTTTGGGGAGCCCAAATCTTGGCAAGTCACTAATTTAATATTCACATCCTTTAGAGTTGCGAGTCATTGAGTATTTTGCATTATTGAAGAGAATTAATTCTTTGATAGAGTGTAAGGAAGTTTTGAATTGTAATTGCATAATCATTCTTTTCTTCTCAGATTTTTGAGTAGAAACTTTAAGCCCAGTGGTTTCCTATGGACATTTTGTATACCATGGATTAATATAATCTTTATCTGAAATAATTTGTGGAATGTCTTTATTTCTTTGAGTATTTTTTAGAAATTTTGAGATAAAATTAAAAACTTGACATCTTGATGTAGAGATTTAAGAATATTGATTTGTTGATTCAATTCTCTCTTAATGACAATCCTCATTTGGTATGTGTGCCAGGACAATGAGAATGAATCAGTGGACCTATGGGAAATAGTATTGGTAAGAATGACAACACACTTAAGTTGATATATTGTCTCAAGCTGTTGTTGGCCATTACACAATTGCTACAAATGACAGCTGATATTTATAAGGCCCACCTACATGGTGATCAACTGATGGAAGAAATTCATAGGCAAGGCTTATTGAAAATATTGCATATAATACTGACTGCCTATGTCTGTAAATTCACATGTGTAAATGGTATTTCCCCAATATCTGCAATGTAATGTGTAATCTCATGTGATGTGTGTATATAATGTTATTATTACATCTCAATCTTATGGACATACATATTCATGGATGGCCAGGAAGATAACTTTTCATTAAGCTGTATAGTTTTGATATATACTAGGATATGCTTCATAACTAGATCTATTGTCCCACAAGGACTGTGAGACATTTAGGTCCTGTTTTTTTTTTTATCAAGACTGGCATGATGAAAACAACAGTTTCTTCTCACTTCTAAGACAAGCCACATACAGTTCATTGATTTATAACCTAAAGAGCAGATTCAAACTAGACTGAATGTCTCTGTGAACAAATTGTAAGTTAAAAACTTGGAAAATATGCACAAGGACAGAATTGCAGGTGTCTAACCAAGGTTATTAGCACAAAGTGGCCTAGAATTACTGTGCCAACTTCTTTAGCCAGGTTTGGCTGATAAGAGACCAGCAGCTACTCCCTATTAAATTCCTTAGCAATTAACACCCTGCACAAACTTCTAACCTCAGTTTATGGTACAAAATTCAGGCTCAGCTAAGTAACTGTTTATATTTTAGTCCTAAAATTTATATGGAGGACAGGAATAACCATTAACCAATTAATGAAGTCCAATGAGAAGCAGCTCTACATGGGAAAGGTGTCACAGATGGCCAGGACTACAAAAGATAGCTTGACCTCACAGCCTTGAATAAAATGTTACAAGCTTTCCTCCTATGATTCCCTCCTTGTACTCTGGGACTACACACAGGATAAGAAAAACTGGGATGCTTTCAATGCTAGCCTTAATGAAAGTACTGAAGGGCCCAGCACTCTTCATCCCTGCCTATGCGTTCCCATGGTAAATGGCTATGCCCCTTATCTTACTCAGGAATGCATTGTGACCCTGAGAAGATTTTGTAACCCTCTTTATTTCCAGAAGCTTGCTGTTAAATATGTATATAAGCTGTGTGTCCAGAGAATTACTGGAACGAGAAAAATGAAACTTAAAATTAGAGAGAATTAGACTTAGGGAATTGGAACCAGGAAAAAGAGAACAAGAAGTAAAAAAAAAAACATGTCCCTCAGTTCATGTATGTGAGTCTTTTTCCTTTAGATAAGAAATTTTTCCTAAAGATCTTGCTGCTGTGAGGCATTTTTTTTTTGTTGTTGTTACCTTGGGTACAGTGATGGGAGCTAGACTCACCACTGCAACAATATGTGGTGCATATATTTATTAAGATGGGGTCTCATTGTTCACTCTGTGCTGGGCCTAAACTCATAGTAATTCTCCAGTTTCAGTTGCCTGAGTGTTGAGATTACAAGTGTTAGCTGCCAGACTCATTTGATATGTGGTTTTGCTGTATATCCCTGGCTGTCCTGAACTCATTGTGTACATAACATGGATCATAGACTTCCTGTGATTATTTCTGCTTCTGCCTTCTATATGTTGGAATTAGAGGCACGTGCTGCTTTTTTTTGTAATGACTTTAAAATGTATCAGTGAAATGAAGTATATACCACATTCATCACTCATTTGTAGTTATTAGGTTATTAGTAATACTGGTTACTTCTGTTTTTTAGTCAATTTCTAATATAAATTCAATTTTCTCTAATTCATACATATGCAGGCTGGCATATAGACAGGAGCATGTATATTGGGTTTTGCATTTCTACAAATACATTTATCAAATACACTTTTATGCACATACCATCAAAAAATTAAAAAGTCCAAGATTCAATTTAAACTAGCAAAACACTTACATAATACTTGCTTCCTTACTTCTGTCCTTTACCTTCAGTCCTTCCTCATGCCCTACTGTTTTCCTGTTCTTATTTTCTTCTTCTATACCAACATGTACATCTGTTCCATCATACACATAACAGTGCTAGGATCCTCATGTGAGGGAGAACATGTAGGTTGTTTTGCTTTTCTTTCTGAGATTGTATGACCTCACTTAATATCATACATTTTAAATCCTTCCATGTTTCCACAAATTTTATGATTTCATTTTTCTTTAGAGGTAAATAGTCTTCTGTTTTATAACGGTACCACGTTTTTATTATCCATTCATTCATCTGTTGAAGGACAATTAGGTTGGTTTCATTTCTTTGCTATAGTACATAAAAGCTTTTTTTCTTTCTTTTTCTCCCCCTCCCTCCCCCCAACAAGGTGTCTCTTATGTTGACAGCTCTGTACATCCTGGAAATCTCTATATAGACCAGGTTGGCCTTGAACTCACAGAGTTTAAACTACCTATTTGCAGGTACTACGGTGACTGCTCTTGGGTAGTCCAGCTTTTCAAAAACATTAGTTCTTTGAGAATATTGTATATCATGTTTTGACCATATTCACCCTTCCTTTCCCAACTCTACTTCTCCTTACCTTCACACTCCAACTTTCAACCCCCCAACCCCACCTCTCCAAGGTGAAATTGTGCTGCTGAACTTTTTTGGATGAGTGATCTTTTATTGGAACACGATGGATTTAACAGGGCATACAGTTTTAGAGAAAATTGATCTTTTCTCTGTCAGAAGCTAAGAATTGTCATATGAGGTTTTCAGTTCAAAATCTAAGGAATAATTCAGATACTGCATATTTTAAAGCATGGAGACCTGTTGGTCAAGAGTCCTTTGGCAAACCTCTCTCCAAAATATTCACATTATGATTCACAACAGTAGCAAAATTACAGTTATGATGTCGCAGTGAGGGTAATTTTATATTTGGGGTCACTACAACATGAGGAACTATATTAAAGGGTAGCAGCATTGGGAAGGTTGAGAACCCCACTGCACTGGGAACTTTAGATGAATATTTTTGTTCTTTATGGTGAAAAGATTAAAATCAAGATTTTTTTAAAAGTTATATAATTGTGAAATAAATAGATAAGTAAAGGCTACATTTAAAGACAACAATAAAGTCTGGGACATGGCTCACTCGTAAAGGTTCCTGCCACTAAGTATGAAAACCTATGTTTGATCCCTAGAAACTAGCTTGGTAGGAGAGAAGCAACTCCTGAAAGTTGTTCACTAACCTTCACAAGCACAGATGGTACACGTGTGCATGCACATGTGCACTCATACAAATACACAGTAAGTGTAATATAAATTACAAAAAGATAACAACTAATGTTTTCTTTGAAACAACACCAAAACTAGCCAGTTTCCAAACAAACAAAATACCTATGCCCAGAAGTATCTACAGTACATAGGAAAATTTTGGTTGAGGGTTTGTTTGTCTTGATCCTTTGTTCCCTAACCTTTAAGATAAAATTGATCTTGGACATTTAAGTTGGTAGTTTGTATTGATTTTCTCCATTCTGTGTCTAAGGTACAGACTTTTGTGATTTCTTATTTTCTACTCAGTTCATCTAAGTGCAGTTTAGTGTTAAAATTTTGTAAGCAAAGGTATTTAGAATAAATATCTTTCACTATCTGAAATATTATAAACAACATTTTCTTATTTATTCTTAACATTTTAGGTATGCTATTCCTCCGGAGCATGGAAAACGACTTGAAAGATTAGCCCAAGGTAAAACTTGCTTTCCATTTCTTACCTTATGCTTTTTGTTCTGTGGTAGTTCTGCAGTTTATTTACTGTGTTTATGTATGTCCTCTTCAAACTGTTGGCTTCTAAATGTTATCCCAATTGAACAATGTTACTTATTTTCATATTAATTTGTGATGTTTCTTCTGTTACATAATCTTCATAATGATTTTAGCTACGGTTTAATATTTCCTTGGGCTGTTAGAATTTCAATTTTGACTATTCCTAAATTTCTTTTCTTTCTTAAGTAACATTGAACTTTATCTTGTTTGCTATTTACCCTTCCCCCAAATATGTCAGCTGGTCATGAATTATTGGTAACAGCAAGTAGAGTTGAATTTGAGTGATAACTGGTAGCAATCATTTTGCCTTTATTTAGGACTCACTCTACAGCAAGCAGAGCACCACCACCCTCCCCCTACTTCCTTAAGATGGGGCAGGATACCCTGCCCTATGGGAAGCCCAAGGCCCTCCCCACTCCATCTCGGTCTAGGAAGATGTGCATCCATATAGAATAAG
>JAQHUG010000339.1:1145735-1194581 GCA_028555095.1 Dicrostonyx torquatus | reverse complement strand
CCCCTGATGCTCCAGGATGTCAGAGGCAGAAGCTCAGGCTTGGTGGAGGTAGCACCGTGGTACAAATAACCCCTGCTTCTCTGCACTCACTCCCTGATCCCTAGAGCCTTAGCCCTGGAGCCTGCTGCTTTGTGAGGTCCTAGGACCCTGCAGCTGGAAGGCGGAGCTGGGCTGGGCTGGGCTTCATTTTTTATTTCTACTGAAATTTTGCTTGTGACACCTATTTTATCTGAAAGTAATCAGGTCTGTATTTAGGAAAGTCAAGAATTTTAATTTGCCTTTCAGTTGGTTTCTCATTTTGTGTGTGTGCACAGCAGTGTGGTGTCGAGTATCTTTTTCAGTTGCTTTCCACCTTGCATATTTAGGCAGGGTATTTTACTTGAACTCAGATCTCTTCCATTTGGTTAGCCTAGTGAGCTTGCTCAGGGATCACTTTGGTGGACTGGTTATAATGCCTGATTGACATACATGGGTTCTGGGGATAAGAACTTTGGTCTAGATACTTGTCTGACAAACATTTTACCTGATGAACTACCTCCATAAACCTTACCTTGTAATTTATGCAATACTTTGTCTCCAGTGTTATATGGGCATAGGTATAATAGGAATATACAATTTTCTGCTTCTTATGTTCACCGGTAATGCCATTGAATTCTTTCCACTGTTTGGTTTGATACAGTTGCATTCCAAACTGGAACAGAATAGAGTATAGTTATAAAGTTTAATTAAAAAAAATGGCATCAAATTATTTTTAGTTTTTAAATATCCACATTTCACTCTCACTTTTTTATAGAAAAAAATGTCAATGATTTTGATGTTTTATTAAATTAATTCAAAAACAGATTGAAGTAAATTGGAAATTTCAGTTTTTTAAATGAGAATGTATATTCTATTTGACTCTTATTGTGAATATAGTTCTGTTAAAAATATTGACAATCACTTGCTTGCGTTTGTAAAAAACTTTAGTTATTAAGAAAAGATATATTATTTAGGATGAAGTACAGCAAGTTTGGGAATGTGAGTGACTAACAGGGAGTGGATTCTTTTTACCTGTTACAATGTGTAGTCTTTTACCTTATTGTATGAACAAGTATTTACTTTTCAATTAAGACTTTGTAAGTTCGCTTTTACTCAATTATTTATTTTATTTGATGAATTAATGCTATTGCCATGTTGTCCTTTATCTCCTATGCTCAGGAGAGCCTTCTGTCTCTCCAGCAGCTGCATCTAGCTACCACCTTATTTACAAAAGCAATATTCAACAAGGGAGGGCAGAAGAGTAATTATTAGGAAAGACTAATAAATGAACACATGAGTTATAGTTTGAGACATATATGTGAGTATGTATGTATGTATACTTCAGTCTTGTTAGCAGTTTTAAAATCCAGGGAGCAGACTCTTCTACCCTGATTTGTTGGCATTCTTTTTGCTGGAGAATGAATAAAGTTCTGTGTGTAGGATACAAGCAGCCATCCTCTGTATTTCCTGAATTATATTCAAAGTTTGTCAGCTTTTGAAAAGTCATTCATAAGAGCCTTGGCTGGGTCCTATTAGTCCTGTCAAGAGAGCAGAAATATAGTTGTAATATGAGCAGGAAGTCATTTTGATCATGAACAGATTTGATAGACTTGTGTTCATACCTTTCCCTTTGAATTAGGTTGTTATACTTTTATTATTTCAATGTGATAAATATTATTCCCTTAAGCATTTGTTTATTGATGGTCTGAAAAATGTCATTTTAAAATGTCTGACTTTGAAAAGCTGGTTAATACAATATCCCTAATTCTGAACAGTCAATCTTCAGGGATTGTATAAATTTTTTTTTTTTTTTAAAAAAAAAGATAAACTCTGTGCTGGAGAGATGGCTTAGTGGCTAAGAGCATTTACTGCTCTTTCAGAAGTACCTGAGTTCAACATTGTGGCTCACAAATCTCTAACTCTATTGCAGGAAATCTAACACTATATTCTGGTCTTCTTGGGCACTGGGTATTCACGTAATGTATATACATGCACACATTCAGGCAAAATGTTCATACATATAAAATAGTGTCTTTTTAAAAAAAGTAATTCAGTGATGGACCTATCTTCATTCCTTTTCATGGAGATCAATCAGCTTGAGTTTATTTGCATGTAGTTAGTAGCTGGGATACATTAAGAATAGTAATTTAGCAATCCCTAAACCTCATACCCCACAAATTTTTTATTATCCTACTATATTTTTAATTGTATTTTGATCCATTTATCCTTTTGGGTACTGGGTCTGACTACATAGATCAGGATGGCTTCAAACTCAGATATACCCACTTTCCTAGTCCTTAAATGTATATATCACCACGCCTGAATAACAGTTTTTTTTAATATTCATGTATGTTTACAGTAGTTCTAGGAAGAAAGAATATAGAAAGAGATTATCAGTTATCAGGAAGGAATTATTAAAAATTGAACATTTCTGTGTTTTTTGAGTATAGAATTAGGATAGGTTTTAAGCCAAAAAAATTATCTGGTTATCTAAAGTCTTCTCATCATATGTACACATGTGGGAACTGTCACATGTCAGGGAGAGAAAGATTTACAATGAAGTAGCCCCTGAGATGCAAAAATAATTCATGTGAGAATGATCTACTGTGAGAGACCGGCTTCTACAAAAATATTACTTGGTAGGGTAGGGGCATGGGGATCAGAAAAGTTAGCAATGAGTATGAAGATGTGAGTAAAAATAATGAAACAGAAACAGGATAATATCGGGAGGGAGTTCCAGTGAAAAATGAAATTGCCTGCCTTTAATTTCCATAAACTTTTATATCCTAATACAAAAAAAAATGAAGAAGGCAACAAAAGACTTCTTTAACTTGTTACAAAGAATAACTCCAACAGTTAATTGCTTAGGTACTTTGAGACATCAAGTCATTAGCATTCTAATGTTTAGGGAGTGAAGTCACCCTTATACTAAAGTATCAGAATATTTGTACCTGAAGGCAGCCACTCTCTAGGTCAAGCCTCCTGTTTCAAAAAAGGAGCAGAAGTATGCTTGCATATCCTGACCGTTTGTCAGCATGGACTAGATCTACCTATATGTGCCATCTTTCTGTCAAAAGAACCAAGTTACCACATCCATTGTTAGGATGTGTAGCCACACCTGTCAGCAATTTTGGGCACCCTCAGACTCTCTGACCTTCAGACTAGGTGGGAAATAGGCTCACACTTTTGGTACTCCACAATCTACAGAACATAAAAATTAGGTGTAAGTTTCTGCTAATCAGTTTGATATTGGAAAAAAAGAATAACTGGGGCTTGGCTTGAGTCTAGTATCTAAGAACTCATAGAACTGGGTGTGGTAGTGCACACTGGGAAGAGATAAAAGGAATAGAAATCTGGGGTCATCCTTCCCTGCACAGTGAGTTTGAGGCAAGCCTGGGCTGTATAAGACCCTGTCTCAGGCAAACAAAAAACTTGTCAGCTATAAAAGCACTCTTTTCAGGAGATAAAAACAAGGTAGTTTTTAGGAGATACATTATCTTTGATCTGAAGGTCACTGTGATCTCTGCCTGGTTACTCCTCTCAGCAGTGGTTTAGGTAAATGAAGGAAAATCAGAGAAGTTTGAGTCTCTACTGTCTAGGCTTCTTCACACATATGGTAGCTCATTACTTAAATTTTTAAAGTAAAATATTTTTAGACCAGAGGTTTTATCTTAAACTTGCTATATAGTGGAGGGTGACCTGACTGTCCTGTCAAGTGTTGGGATTATAGGCATCAGACACCACACAACATGTCATAGTTTCTTCTTTTGTTCTTTTTCTTATATATCATAGCTATATGTCACAATCTTTTAGTTTATTGTCATTTATTTATTGCTTGAATTGTGGTTTATTTGGAGACAGGGTCTTCACTCTGCTACCCAGTGTAGCCTGAAGCTCACTGCGTATTCCAGGTTGGCATGAAACTTGTGATGATCCTTGTGTCTTAGTCCTCCTAGTGTTGGGAAAATTGTGGTGACACCAGACCTAGATTTTTTTTTCCCTTATTGACCCATTATGCTTACATATTTTCTTGATTTGGTATGATAACTTGTTATGTTGCAATAATTTTTCAGCCAAATAATAATATTTCATTGTTCCTATACCAAGTTTTCCTTATTCATTCATCAGTTTATAGACAACTTCTGTTTGGTTCCATTTCTTCTCAGTTGTGAATAGTGCCACATTGGACACTAGAGTATAGATTGTTTCTGTAGTGTATGGATTTCATTTCGTTTGTATATATACCTATAAGTAGATTTTTATGTCATATGGTAGTTTTTTT
The DNA here is from genome assembly GCA_028555095.1 of Dicrostonyx torquatus. Lineage (NCBI taxonomy): Eukaryota > Metazoa > Chordata > Mammalia > Rodentia > Cricetidae > Dicrostonyx > Dicrostonyx torquatus. Next base: position 1,190,281 of record JAQHUG010000339.1, on the reverse strand, counting down.
TTTAATTTTTATGTCTGTTTTAAGATAAGTATATTTATTTCATTTGATCAATATCTTATGTTTTGTTTCCTGTTGAATGTTAGAGCTATTGTGTCTGTTGCTTGCTTCTTTTGTGGTGCAAAAGCTTCATAGTTTGATTTAATACCATTTGTCTCTCTCTTTTTTTCCCACTGAGTCTTTGAGACTTTACCTTAAAGAACTTCATTTATGTCATTGTCTTGCTATTTTCTCTATATTTTCTTCTAGTAGTTTCAAATTTTCAGGTATTGAATGAATTTTGTTCATTTTGAGTTGATTTCATAAAGGAAGAAGTCAGTCAGTTTTACCAATATTGTTCAATGAAGTGATTGTTGTGCTTTTGGCTTTTATTTACATTTTATAAATTTTATATCAATAATGTAAATATGCAGTTGTTATACTGTGTCAAAAATACAATACTACCTTAGGATTTCTATTGCTGTGAAGAGACACCATGGCCACGGCAAGTCTTAATAAAGAAACATTTAATTGGGGTGGCTCACTTATGGTTTCTGCGGTTCAATCTATTATCACCGTGATGGGTTGGGAGGGGGGAACATGTTGTTATGCAGGCAAGTGTGGTGCTGGAGTAGTAGCTGAGAATCCTACATCTTACAGACAACAAGAAGTCAACTGACACACTAGGTAGTATTCTGAGCAAAAGAGACCTCAAAGTCATACACAAAGAGCACCACAGTGATGCACTTCCTCCAGCAATATCATACCCACTCCAACAAAGCTGCACCTCCTAATAGTGCCACTCTCTATGAGGTTATGGGAGCCAATTACATTCAAACTTAGGCACATGCTGTGGTAAATTTCAATTATATTAAAAATAAATGATCATTGCCAAAGAGTTTTCCCAATTTAGAAAAAGATCTATACCTTTGACCTCCCAATTCCTTTTCTCCTATTTTGCTTTCTTGTATTGTTTTCTTTTTCCCCTAAGTGGTTAATAAAAATTGGAAAATCCTTATAGTAGTATTTATTGTTACTACTTAAAATCATTACCTTTGTAAACTTTGCCCCCAAAACTTAAAAATTTAGTTGTTTAGAGAATTATCATGCCTTTGTACTTGAGTTATCTGAGATAGAATTTAAAGCCAAGATTTCAGGAAGATGGGACAGGATTATCTTGCATGTTTTTGTACCTATGGCATGTTTATTGTTGCCCTCAGATTATGTTCTGTGACTATGGATTTCAGCATTACTATAGATCTTATCTGACGATTATGAGACAAGTAATGATCCCATTGATGTTTGTTTTGATAAATAAGTAAATGTTATAGAATATTCCAATAGTAACATTAAATTGTGGGAACTTTCAGAGACCATTTCTTACAAATGAATTACTGTCAAGTATTGTTAATTGTACTGCTAAGTACAATTAAAAATTTTAAGAACTTAGGGAAAGTAAAGAATTTAAAATGAACTCAGACATATTAGATGAACTTGCAAAAGATTTGGCTGCTTTAATATGTCTCCATGTGATGGCTGATATTCTTAAGTATAGTTTGCTGTTATCTTTTTGTGATACCTTTTTTTTTGTTGTTGTTGCTTTTTATTGACTCTGACAGACCTTTATATTGTTTATGAAAGCTATACCTCAGTCTTTCAGATATTGCTTTTGTCTTGAGCAGTATTGTGGTTATGTAATGAATAAAATGTTTTTGTAACCTGTGAACTGAGGGTAAGTGAGCTTTGTAGCCCCCATAAGTATTTTGAGATAAAATTCATGTTAAGACACATGTCTTGTGCTCAGTTTGTGCTGGCTCTTAGATGATTTTCAAGATGTGGTTAAATGTGTTTCTGATAACATCCTGTAAATATAGTTTCTCAATCAATGTGAAGTTTATAATTTACTTCATATTGCCTTCCTCCAGTGCTTTTCTAATTTAAGTTAAATTTTGATATGTTTCCCTATTGTTAAGGTCCTGATGACAAATTCAGTTCAGAAGCAAATTAATAGACTTTTCTTTCTTCAGTGGTTTTAACTTAAAATTTAATTCATATAGTGTTGCACAAAGTTACAGATTTGGAAAGCCTGATAGATCTATTTGAATTGTATTAATAACATTTTTGCATGGGCTTGAATTTGGAGACTACCCAGAGTTGGGTGCTTTATTGTCTCTATAGGTAAGATTTAGGGCATCTTAATTATGCATACTTAATCATTATTTTAGTACAGGATTTTCTCCATATTCACTAAAATTTTATTTTGTGTTTGAATTTTATGACTATATGCAAGTCAGTGAAGGGGCCACTGGAAACAAGAGGCCATCAGATATTCTAGAACTAGAGTTACAGGTGGTTGTGGGCCTCCTAACATGGTGCTAAGAACTCTTGAGTGTTCTGAAAGAACAGTATAAAGTTTTAACTGTTAAAGCAACTGTCTAGCCCATATATGTACTTTTTTCTACCAACTTGTTCCTAAATTCCCTTGCTTCTATCCTGTTTGCTTCCCACCCCCTAGCCTTGACTGACCATCTCTTTGTCCATTTGTCCTCCCTCCCTCCCTCCCTCCCTGCCTCCATCCCTGCCTCAGAGTCCCTCCCTCCCTCCCCCATCCCTGCCTCTGTCCCTGCCTCCATCCCTGCCTCTGTCCCTCCCTTCCATTTTTCCTTCATTTGAGCTATGGCCTTACTCCCCATTGAAGCACAAACAAACACTTAAATTACTTTTAAATGATGCCTGTGAAATTATTCTACAAGGATAAGATGGTTCAGGATTAATCACATACCTCCAGCTTGTGGCTCACAGGCCATTTATGGTTGTGGATAGGTGTGAATGCAATCTAAACAAAATTAAAACAATCTAAGGTTTTTTTTTTGCTTGCAATTAATTGTATGAATACTAATGAGTTTTTCATCAAAGTAGCCTCGTGATTGATATGCCGGCAAGTCTTCCCTTCATGTAGACAATATGGTCACATGGTACCCTTGCTACATCCTCTGTATATGGATCATTCCTCGTGTCTTCTTGTTTCCTCAGGATTTGCCCTCTTTTATTATCCCCTATCTTTTATTTGCCTTTCTCCTCAGTGTAGCTTATTTTCTGCTCTCTTTGTTGAGATTGATCATCCTTTGAGAGAGAAAGGTCTGACCAAGACATGAAATACGCTAGTTTTCATTTTCTTCTTCCTTTATCACCAAGGTAGTAAGAGTATGCCTCAATAAAGGTTGAAGGCAGTGTTGGAGAAAATTAACCATGACCTAAAGCATAATGTACTGTTGAATGATTGTTTAAATATACTGTTGAATAAAAGATTAGCTTCCTCTCTTAAGACCTTCCCCAAATCAGTTTTCCACAAAGGCTAGTAAGGCAGGTTTTCAAGCATTTTGTATATGTTGACTAAGAAGTGTTTTGAAAAATTAAGTTTTTTATTTTATTTATATGTATAAGTGCATGTATGTATGTGTACCACATATGTTATTAGTGCTATAAAGGTCAGAAGAAGGTATCAGATCCCCTGGAACTTGAGTTACAGATGGTTATAAGCGAAACCTAGGTCCTCTGATAAAGCAGCAAGTACTGTTAATAGTTTAAATAATAAACCCTCTGCAGTCCCTAAAATAATACTATTTCTAGTTGATATATAGTAATTATGGATGTTTATATTGTTCAGAAAGGGGAAATCTGTCATTTAAGAGATACATCATTTCTTCATGTTTGAGATATTACAATCCTGTCTGATTTTGAAATATTTAATTAATTGTTAATATAGTTATAGAATACTGTAGGTTAGTAGTGATTAGTATGAAATTGATTGGAAGGAAGCAAAGATAAGATGGGTGTGTACTGTTTGTTGGGTGTTTGGGAACAGATAAGGGACTGTTGGGTGTGGACTGTGTGTTGGGTGTTTGGGAACAGATGAGGACTGTTGGGTGTGGACTGTGTGTTGGGTGTTTGGGAACAGATGAGGACTGTTGGGTGTGGACTGTGTGTTGGGTGTTTGGGAACAGATGAGGACTGTTGGGTGTGGACTGTGTGTTGGGTGTTTGGGAACAGTGCTTTAAGAATGGTTGGTTCTTTGATGGCTAGTTCTTCAGAATATTCCAATGAGGGATTTATCTAGTGAATGCATTTTTATGCTCAGTTATTACATTACTCTTTAGTATATATTAGGCACCTGGAATTCAAATATGTATCTAATTGAAATTCTTTCTTAAAACTTAGTGAATTTTATATTATAAGTGTTATTCTTGGTAAATATTTTTGAAAAAATTAGCCTTTTTGACGAATATATATCACTTTTAAAGGTTATGACTTGACTTGATTTTTACTAAGAGTTGTAAGAACATTAGAATTCAAGTATGTTTTAAAGATATATAAAATGTTATTTTAACTCATACCTTATTTGTTGTTATCTTTAGGCTTTTTCCCTAGCAGCTCCCAAGGCTGTGATGCATTTCTCCGCCACAAGATGACACTGATTTCTCCCTCAGTTCTGAAGAAGTATGGCATTCCCTTTGACAAGGTTTGTTCTCTTAGGCTTTCACGAGTAGGCTTTTCATTGTGTGGAATTTGTATTTAGGATGAACTTAACAGTACTATGTCTTGCATTCTTAAAAACACTTTTATGATAGGTGAAAAGAAGCTTGTGCTCATGTTCTATAACATCAATAATTAATTTGAATACTTTTTGACTATTTTATTTTAAAATATATTTAGAAGAGTTTATGTAAATATAATCTTTTGTTAGAGAATTCCATGCATGAATACATTATGCTTTAATAAAATCCACTCACTGTTCCCTCACATCTATATCTTCCCTTATCTCCTCCACCATTTTTCCTTCCAAACTTAATTGTGGTTTTTGTTTGTTTGTTTGATTGTTTTTTTTTTTTAAATTCACAGAGTCCACTTAGTGTGTTATAGCTGCATGGGTATAGGATATGTACTGGAGGATGGATAGCTTCTCAAGGGCTGTATATTGAAAGAAAAGAAAAAAAACCCTGATTGTCCATTCACTACAAGATATCAGTTGGCAGTACAAAGATCTCCTTCTCTATCCTTACTGAGATTATGGCTTGCTTGGTAATTGTACAGTTTTTGTATATACAGTCATAACTGCTGTGAGTTCACGTGTGAGATGAAGCTGGCAGATATTGGTTTTCTGCATACAACTACTTGTCTGGTTCTTACCTTTTTGTCTCCACTTCCATAATGATTTTCAAGCCTTGTGGGGAGAAGGAATGATATAGACACTCAGTTAGTGTTGCACATTCTACAATCTCTTAATCTCTGCATACTGGCCAGCTGTGAATCTCAGTGTTGATTCACTGTTTACTGCAGATAGAAGCTTCTCTAACTGAAGGTTGAGAAATGCACTAATCAACAGGTAGAAAGCATAAAATTGTGCAAGGGACAGTTTATCATTATGGCCATTTATCCAAATTATTCTGATTGGTCTTCCCCTGGGGCCTATGACCTAGCCAAGCAAGAAGTGTGAACCCAGTTAATGGTACTAGGCATACCTTTCATCTTGAAGTGTAGACTCCAAATCCAAGCAAATAGTGGTTGGTTGCTACTGTTACAATTTTAACACTATTGCAATGTGAGTTTGTCTTGCTGACCCAGTGTTTATTGTATCTCTCAGGGTTCAAAATTTGATAAGACTGTTGATGACTTTTCTTCCCTAGTTGTGTTCTTACAACCCTTTATTGCTGTGGATAATCAGTATGGACAAAGCTTCCGCATCAGTATAGCTTGATTTTTTTTTCCCCCCACCCTCATGTTTTATAAGTCAAGTATGTTGTGTCTACCTCAATCGGTAGAGGATAATCAAGAACAATGGCAATATCATGTAATGTTTAGGGCAAATGTTTAGGATAACTTACTGACAAACAGCTCAAAAAGATAACTCCTATTTGGTACTGGGCTTTTTATTTGAGAGTATCATTGTATCTAGGAGAGGCAATGTCCACTCATTGATTATAGGATAACTCCATTTAAACTCTTTTTATATGTACATCTGCTTTTGGAAGCATCTAGATAGTCATCATAATATGCCATTTAAAAACTAGGATTAATTATTTCTGCCACCATGACCTGCCATCCTTCCACCCATATTGTTACTCCTTTTTCCCCTTCATACTGTTTTCTGTATTTTGAAATCCACCCTCTACCATGACTGTTACTAGGTTCCTATTTTCTTTGAGTATTCCAATTTAAACAAATATTGAAAGATTCAAAGCCAGCATCTAGCACCTGCTTGTACAAATGAACATGTGATGTTTTTCTTTTGGATTGGATTACCATACTCAATGATTATTTATAGTTCTGTCCATTTACCTGTGAATTTCACAATTATGTTTTTCTTCATGGCTGAGTAGCATTCTACTTATAGCACGTTTTCCAGTCATTAGATATCTAGGTTGCTTTGATTTCTTTTTTTCTTTTTTTTTTTCTTTTTTTTGGTTTTTTGAGACAGGGTTTCTCTGTGGCTTTGGAGCCTGCGCTGGAACTAGCTCTTGTAGCCCAGGCTGGTCTCGAACTCACAGAGATCCGCCTGCCTCTGCCTCCCGAGTGCTGGGATTAAAGGTGTGCGCCACCACCGCCCGGCATGGTTGCTTTGATTTCCTAGCTATTGCCAATACCATAGCATTGAACATGGAGGAGCAAATATCTCTATAGTAAGATATGGAATCCAGCCGGGCGGTGGTGGCTCACGCCTTTAATCCCAGCACTCGGGAGGCAGAGGCAGGCGGATCTTTGTGAGTTCGAGACCAGCCTGGTCTACAAGAGCTAGTTCCAGGACAGGCTCCAAAGCCACAGAGAAACCCTGCCTCGAAAAACCAAAAAAAAAAAAATATGGAATCCATTGGGAATATACAGTAATTCTGTAACTGGGTCATATTGTATATCTATTTCTAGCCTTTTGAGTTATCTCCATACACACTTTCAATAGTGCAAGTCTTTCGTACATGGGGAGTTGAATTTGTATAGAGCCAAAATTAGTATCTTATTTTATTTTTTCTATATGTAGCTCTCCAGTTTGACCAATATATCTGTTGAAAATGCTGGGGTTTTTTTTTTTGTTTGTTTTTTTTGTTTGTTTTTTTTCATGCAGTGTGCTTCTGGCTTCTTTGTCAATTGTCAGGTGACTGTAAAAGTGTTGTCAATCATTACATGACTGTAAGTATGGGGTCATATCTGGGTTCTCAGTTTTATTCCATTGATCAAGGTGTTTGTTTTTACGACATTGCCATACAGTTTTTATTACTATAACACTATAGTATAATTTGATATCAATGATGGTAATACTTCTAGCAGTGTTTTGATTGTTATTGTTTTAATTATCCTGTGTTTCATGTTTCTGCATATATTTAGCAATTGTTATCTTTAATTTCTGTGAAGAATTGCATTATAGTTTTGATGGAGATTGCATTGAATCTGGTGATTGCTTTTAGAGCATAATTGTTAATTCTACCAATTCATGTACATGAAAGTTCTTTTCATCCTCTGATAGCTTCTTAATTTCTTCCTTAAAGATTTCATTGTACAAGTTTTTTAGGTACTTAGCTAGCTTTAAATATCTATCTATTCATCTATTTACCTACTTACCTACCTATCTTTCTATATATGAGGTAGTTCTTCTTATTGTGTGGTACCAGCAGCCCACAGATAATGCTATGAAAAATCATTAATTATGAAAGTTTGACCTTAGCTTAGGCTTGTTCTCAACTAGCTCTTATAATATTTAACCCATTTATATTAATCTACATTCTGCCACATGGCATTACCTCTCTTCCATCTTGAACCTCCTATTTTGGCTGACAACTCCGCCTCTCTTCTTCCCAGAGTTCTCTCTCTCTTGCTGCCCCTAAGTCCCACTTATAACTCCTGGCTAGCTACTGATCATTCAGGTTCTTTTCTTTTTTTTCCACATCAGTCATAGCAATACATCTTAAATATCACACAAAATACACTTATACATACATGTATGTATGTATGCTTATGATTTTAAAATTTATTTCATTCCTTTTAGGTATTTATGGATTGGATTGCTTCTCTGAGTTTTTCTCAGTATTTTGTTATTGCCTACTGACTTTTGTGATTTTTTTTTTCCTCAACATATTTATTGGCTGTAGCAGTTTTCTCATGGTCTTATATATATATGTATTATTTTCAAATAACGACTTTCTGATTTCTACCTTTTCTATTTCTGTTGTCTTTATCTTACTTTACTGCTCTAGTGAAGACTGCAAGCATTATTTTAAAGAGTTGTTGACAGAATGGCTATCCTTGTCTTATTCCTGATTTTAGTGGAAATGATGTGACTTTCTTTTATCATTTAGTGAAACACTGTCTGTAGACTTGTTGTATATTGCCCTTATCATGAAAGGATGCTCATGGATTTTTGTTAGAGACCTTTAATGAGTTTAATTAGTTGACCCTGAGGCATCTGATCAATCATATTATAGGGTAGATTATATTTATTGATTTACATATGTTGAACTATTCTTGTATCTCTGAGGTAAAGCCAACTTGATCATAGTGAGTGACTTTTTTCATATGTCCTTTAGTTTTCGAGTTTTTTTTTTTAAGTTGAGAGCTTTTTTTTTCTTTTATGTCATAATGGGAATTGGCCTTCAGTGCTCTGTTTTAGTTATGTCTTTTGTCTTTAGGATAATACTAGGCATGCTAAAGAATTTGAAAATATTCCTTCCCGTTATATTTTACCAAGAGAATTGAGGAGTATTGTTGTTAGTTCTATGGATATTGGTAGAATTTTATCTCAGTGCATCTGGCCTGGGTTCTTTTTAAAATTTGGAGGATTTTCAATTCCTGGGTCTATCTTATTTGTTATTATTGGTGTGTTAAAATTATTTTTTTAAATTTTAGTTTAACTTTGGAAAGTCATGCACCTTAAAACTTGTCCATTTCTTTCAGTTTCCAGTTTAGGGGGACAGTCTTATGATTCTCTTGAGTTTTCTCAGTGTCTTCCTGTTCATTTCTAATTTTATTGACTTTAGTTCTCTCTTTTGCTTAACTGACTAGTTTTTGTCAATCTTGTTTATTGTTTAAAGTACAAGTTCTAGTTTGTTTGCTTTTTTTTGGTTTCTCTTTCATTGATTTCATACCCAATCTTTATTGTCCTACTGATTTGGTTTTGTTTGTTCTTGTTATTTCAGGGCCTGTAGATACATTCTTCTGTTATTAATTTGAGAGCTCCCATATTTTTTACTCTAGGCTCTTACTACTATAAACTTTTTAATTTAGGTCTGCCTGATGTACTTCTACAGGCTCCCAAGAAGTATGTGTTTTATAGAATGTTCTATATATCCTTTAGATCCTTTTGAATTATGATGTCATTTAAATCTATCATTTCTATGTATAGTTTTAGTTGACATGACTTCTTGATGAGAATGGCGTATAGAAATCACCAATAATTACTGTTAGAGTTAATGCACATTTTAGGTCTAATAGTATGTATTTAATGAAGTTGGGTGCATGTGCTTGGTTCATATTGATTTACAGTAATACTATCCTTGGTGGATTCTTCCTTTAATGACTATGATGTGATCTTCCTGATTACTTTTGTTTAATTTTGGATTGAAGTCTTTTTTGTGAGATATTAGACTAGCTAAACCTGTTTGCTTCTTAGTTCCATTTGCTTGGAGTATTTTTTTCCATTCTTTACTAACATGATGTAATATTGCCAGGCAGTGATAGTACACACATTTAATCCTAGAACTTGGAGGCAAAACCAGTATTACCTGTTTTACCCTTTTTTTCCTTTTCTATGTCTATAATTTGGGGTTTTAGTATTTTAATTGTGTACCACATTTTCTGTATGTTTCTAATCTGTGAGGTTGCTCTCTATAAATTTTTTTCTTTGCTTTTCTTTTTGTTGTTGTTGTTACGATTCTTCACTTTGTGTCTTCATTATCATATGCTTGTTTCATTCTATTTGTAAGGCTTCTTCTGAAATTTTTAATTGATGTTGAGTATTTGAATTTCATCTTCATTTAAGCTTGTGTTTTCTTCAGTGTTTATTTTACTTGTTTTTGAAATTCCACATTATCTTTGTTATTTTTTTCAGGTATGTATTTTTATTCTTAATATAGCTCAAGGTCTTTTTTTATCCTTTTGGAGTTCAGTGGAATGTTTGTGTCATTATAAAATTACATGTATTTTTTAAGTTTATGATTGTTGATTTTTTTTTTTTTAAAGTTCGTTGTCTTTAGGGCTTATGAGCTTGACAAGAGATATTCTGTAATTGTTTCTATGATTTGACCTGGGCATGTGAACTTTATTCTTTGGTTGTATGTTTAATGTATGTTTAATGACCTTCCTTAAATTGTTTATTTTCACCAACATAACAGCTCTAAGATGACAGTTTGGTTGCAGTGTGCACTCTTATATTCATATAGTGGGCCAGATAAATATTTAGATGCAAAATTCCACACATTCATCCATTTATCAACGTTTTAGAAACTTAAATGTTAAGAGAATTATTTCCCTTTGCTTAGTAGTTGAAACATAACATTCCTTGGGCTTCATTTCAAATGCTTTAGGAGAATCCTCATTCAGTGAGAACTAAATGATAAAATTTTCTTTGACTTTAGTTAAGATTTTGATAGCTTTTTACTTCATTTTCTTATTTCTTCTTTTTAAACAGTTTGTAGAATAGCTACTATCTTTTCTAGGATTGACAGACGCTTGGTTCCCAATTATTATTCTTCGGGATTTCATTTCATGCTGTTTATTCCTTTATTCTTTTGCCACCTGTGGTTGGTGTTCAAGGATAGTAAATCATAGTTTGTCTATTCTAGTGTTAAAATTCTCTTGCCATTCATAAATATATTCTTAATATCATTATTAAGCCTACCATCAAGAACATATTGGGTATCTGTGAAGAGCAGTGATGATAAATATCACATCTGCGAGAGGTTTTGGGTAACAGAGAAGCACAGAACATAGATAGCAGTAGTAGAGCCTTTTTCTTTTTAGATCTGCAGATGAGGAGAGACGTTCATAGTCAATTCAATTCCAGGAATTGCTGAGAACTCACATTCTCCTTTTGCCTTAACCACTGAACCATCTCATCACCTACACTTTTCTCATTTTAAAATAGTTGTGATATCATGACTTTTTTTTCCTTTTTTAAAAATAGAAAATGGAAGTGTATACTAATCGTTACTTGATTTGGAACGTCTTATTGAATATTATGTCTCATCAAACCCTGCAGATCACCCAGGAGGCTGGAGAGTTTATGATCACTTTTCCTTATGGATATCATGCTGGTTTTAATCATGGTTTCAATTGTGCTGAGTCTACAAATTTTGCTACTGTCAGATGGATTGACTATGGGAAAGTTGCTAAATTGGTAAGTTTTTTCTGAAAAGTAAAGCATATATAGTGTGCATTTCAGTTGAACGTCTGCAGCTTTGTTTTCATCATTCACACTGTGTTCCTCTCGCTATAGTGCTTTTTTTCTTTTCAGTTTAGGTATATTTACTTTCCATGAGCTGAAGATTCATGCCTGAAATTTTCTATTTTGAGATAATTATAGGACAGTTTGCTCTGATGAGTTTTTTTTTCCCTGTGGATACTTAGTTTCTCTCTCAAAGCTACCACTTGCGTTTCTTGCAGTATTTCCTATTGACTGTGTATTAAGTAAATTTGTATTTCTCTTGCTAAAGTTCAGTCAGTGGTTTAGAAAATAGGTTATAAAAGGAAGTGGTTAGTTAAATTTGTTAAATTCTTAGTTAAATTTGGTGGCTAAGGGAGTGTGGTAAAAAGAAATTACTAAAGCTTCCTTAATTCAGAAGTGAATTTCTCAGTAATGTAAAACATACTTTAAAGTATATCTTAACATTTAAGTTGGTATAAAATTATATTTGTAGCTCTTGTCAGCCATATTTGTTGTAAGTCATAGACTTTGTATTTCCATCTACAATGAACAGTTTATATGAAATTTGTGTGCTTTCACCTTATGACATTAAAACAGGAACATCTTACAAACAATTAATAGTAATTTTCCTTTTTATGGCTTTTCAGGAGAAGCAGAATGGTAGAGGGTTATGTGTCAATGAAACTGTTTCACAGTATAGGAAGTTCACATAGAGTCAGTGAGAGAAAAGATAAATGAAGCTTATGGGCCTTACTTTAGCTACTTCATGGTACAAGTAACTGTTTTTATTCTATTCTGAGAACAATTGTATATAGAACCATTTTGTGAATTTAGGGAAAATCATTCTTAAGTTATATGCATATTTAGAAGATTCCATGATATTAAAAAATATATATAAAATTCTAGCCTTTAGCAACTCAGGAAGCATTTGAAGCATTAAGAAGTTTGATTCTTTGACAGGTCCTTTTATACATACATTTTGGTCATCAATACCCTCTCACATCCCCTCCCTACTCCCACCAAATCCCTTTTTCTTCCTAACAAGTTCCCCTCCTATTTTTATATTTCTGTTGTCATCTGGTTTAGTTTGTGAACTACGTGGTTCAGTTACAGTTGCATGAGAATGGGTGGGGGTTTTAATCAAACATGGGCAAGTATCTAGTAGCTACACCACTGAAGAAAATGATTAATGTCTATTTCTGAGGGGTTGTTTGCAAAGACACAAAGCTTCTTCCTACAAACTGGTGATATGGATCAAAATAAGACAGTTCTTCCTTGTTGACAGCTATAAGCAATGAGATAATTTTTTCCATATTTTTGTAGTAAGAATGGACTGTAACTGGTGAGGAATTGTGGATCTTGGTCTGTGTTAGAATCTCACTTGGCTGAAGTGTTATGAAAGAGGTGGATCTGAGGCTCAACCTTCCTGCTCTAGGTTGATATGATATATATATATATATATTAAAAATAAATGTATATTATAAAAATAAATTGATATTTTAAAAATAAATTACTTTAGGAAAATTTTCAACAAAATTAGAAAAATCCTCTTTTACTTTAAAAATTTGCTGTAGGCCAGGAGGTGGTAGCGCAGACCTTTAATCCCAGTTCTTGGACAGCAGAGATAAGAGGAATTGTGTGAGTTGAAGGCCAGCCCGGTCTACACAGTGCGATCCACGACAAGCTCCAAAGATACATAGAAACCCTGTTTCCAAAAAGGGTTCCTGTTAGAGGAGAATACATATGTATGTGAACATTCTCTTCTTAGTTTTGGGAATTTTATTTAATAGTTATTGATTCACACTTTAGGATAGCTAATTTAAAGTGTTCCACATGTCCTATGTAGGCATTTACTGCCTCCCTTTCTTTACCTTTCTCAGGTACTACTCTGAGTACTTTAGTTTTCTATTGCAGGTTTGTCAAAGTACCATGTGTTGATGCTTAGAAATATCTCTTTATCTTCATACAGTTTAGTAGGTTAGAGGCTCAACATTGACCTCACCAGCAAAAAGTCAAGTTGTTTTATAGACTAGATTTGTTACTGCAAACTGTGGGAAGAAGCAGGATTTTCCCCACCTTCCCTTGTTTAGGTTGCATCTCAGTTATGTTTCTATTGCTATGAAGTGAGGTGTGTCTCCTAGCTTACCCCACCCCATAGTCTAACCAATATGACTGCTCAAACATGAACTCTACAAGGACAACACAAATGGACATGACAAAGTGGAGTGGGGAAAGCCCATGAGGTCTTGAGCCTCCACAAAATACTATGGCAACAAAGAAAAGCTGGGATTGGGAGAGGTGTCGTTCCCTAGGGAAGACAATTGGAAACAAGTAACATTATACAGACTGAGCAAGTTATATTTAGGAATACATACATACATATGTGTATATACACATTCGTGTAATAATAATAATAATAATAATAATAATAATAATAATAATAATAATAATAATAATGAAAAATGAAGCCATGAATTTGAAGGAGAGTTGGAAGGAGAGTATAGAAGGGTTTGGAGGTAGGAAAGGAAAGGGAGAAATTTAAGTATTAGCTCAAAATTTAAAAGAAAAATTAACAAAGAACAAAGAGACACTATGACCAAGGCAACTTATAAAAGAAATCATTTAATTGAGGGCTTGCTTGCTTCCAATTTCAGAGTATGAGTCCATGGTCATCATGGCAGGCATGGTAGTAGAGCTGTAGTTGAGAGCTTATATGAGAGAAAGAAAGGAGGAGGGGTTAGGAAGAGAGAGAGAGAGAAAGAGAGAGAGTAGAGGGAGAGGCAGAGTGTTAACTGGAAATAGAGTGCACTTTTGAAACCCCAGTGCCCATCTCCAGTGAGATACCTCTTAATTATTCCTAAATGCTTCTACCAAATGGAGACCAAGCATTCAAATATGTAAGACTGTAGGGCTCATTCAAAACAGCACAGGTTGCTAGCTAAATTTACTACCATAGAGTTGTAAGAGTAATGTGGATGAGAGCTGTATGGCTGGGGGAGACTGCAAGACCGCTGGCAGTGGCACCAGGCAGCACTGCTTGTACTGGCTTTTTGGAACCCATTCTCTTTGAATGGATACCTTGCTCAGCCCAGATATAGTACAGGGAGGGTCTTGGTCCTTCCTCAAAGCAATGTGCCTTACCCACTCTGAGGAGTGGATGGGGGTTGGGGTGGACGCGGGGAAGGTAGAATGAATGGAAGGAGAGGAGGGAGTGGAAACTGGGATTGGTATATAAAATTAAAAAGAGTTTGTTTTCTTTAAAAAAAAAACACAAAAAAGAACCACAATTTTTTATTTTGAACATTTGTATTGTATAAAGTATATCATTTATAAAAAAACGAGGGAGTAAGGTCCTTTTTTTTTCTGACTGACAGGAACTGATTAGGTTTTTTTTTTTCCCCTACAGACCTTTCTCAGACTTTTCCATATCATTATTTTAGAAGAGACAATGTTTAAGTTTCCATTTTTTTTAAATAAAAGACAATACATTTACGGATATTAGGGATTTGGATGAGACATCTTTAAGGATTTAGGGAGCCTAACCATCTTCCTCCCATCCATAGTGCAAATTAGCAAATGATAGGCTGATGATTGAGAATCTACTTTGCATAAGTAATGGTGTTACCTGATTAAAATCATAAACTTATTCCTTTAATGGAAAATTTTGAATGTTTCAGTAGCCTATGAACTCTTAGCATTACCATTTCCATTCTTAGTTAATTATTTTTCTTATAGTAAGGTGTGATATTATCTTTTAGACTTTAGTTGCTTTTTATCTCTAGTTTTCAAGGTAGATAACCTTATAAATTTATAATATCATACACACACACCATTTGAGTAATGTGTATTGGGAATAAATTTATCTGTTTTGCCCATGACTGATACAATGTATGTGTTAGTTATGGATTGTGGTAAGCAGACTTTTAGCTTTGTGGATGCCCTATTTGTTAGTCTTATTATTTGCCTTTTTGAATTCGTTCTAAATAGTAGATTATATGATTTGTAAATGTAGATGAGTAGAAGTATTTATTTATTGTAAACAAACTTCTGCCTTTTCACAGACAAACAAGTGCAAAAGTGCTTGATAAAGTCTCTGTTGGAGATACTGCATTAATTAATGAGTGTAGCAGAACATGTGTACTGTACATCTTCATACTGTAGACATATACATACGTCATTCCTCCATACGCTATAAAATAATTTCACATTGTTCCAAATTTCTCATTTGTCTCAGAAAGGAATTATTACAAAATGCTATCTTTAATGAAAACACAACTGATTAGAATACCATTTTCTCTGTGAGGAGATCTTTGATTATAAGCTATCAGGCTTGTTTGATAGAGAAAATTGTCACTACTTTGGGTGACTATTTGGCAGAGAGAAAACCCCAATTTACTGAGACTGCTTGTTTCACGTTGGTGCTGGTCCAGAAACCACAGGTGAGAATATTTGGCATTGCATGGGGTCCAGTACTGCTTCCTTTGTCCTTTGATGCTAACTTAACCTTCTGATGGTATGGTGGTTTCTGATGATACTTTTGTAATGGGTGGGTTACAGGTTTCAGCTGACATGTTTAATGACCTTTGATGTGTAGTGGTCAATAAAGCATTGTTCTTACTATTGGTTTTGATTGACTAGAGATCCCATACCATGATTGGTATCAAACTCAATGCCTCTTCCAAATTGGTACAAGTTTTTGGAGTGTGATATCTTCAACTAAATTTTTGGATTTGAAGGCTATTTCAGAGCTTGTTTCTTAGTCAAAGATGTTCTTTTTCATGTATTGGTTTAAAACTCACATTTTCTCCAGCTCCAGATCTCATAGCGACTTAGTGTGATCATCGCTGTTTCTTAAGACATTCCTAATACTCTTTCTACACATCCTTGAAATTCTTGTTATTTCTTTCAATCTGGACCATTTAGTCTCTTTTCCCTTGACTTATAAAGTATTACAAGGAGCTCCAGAGCATCTGGACCTTGTATGCTACCTGAGAAGGTGTTTATATAGTTTGTCGTAATTTTGCTAATCTAAGATGATTCTCATAAAATATACTCAGCTCCCTGTAGTCTTAGGCTTCTTGCTTGGTGGGGGAATACTCAAAGAGTCTGCTCTGAAAGAAGTGCTGGGCTGTCTATTGTTGCAGGAATATGTGGGAATGATCTTTCTGAGAAATACTGTTCAGATCTTGCTCTTACAAATCAAACTTTCACAAAACTGAAACCAAGCTAATTGCTTTCAATAATTTATCACTATGTACATGGTAGGCTCATATATTGTGTACTCAACCTCTTCAGAATTATCTGCCATCTAAGAAAAACATACTTGGTTCCCTGCAGTATTATGGTTTGGAATGCTCCCAGTATGTTGTATTTCTTAATTTTCTATTGTGTTCTTGCATATCCCTGACTCAGAACAAAGTATGTGTGTATGAGCTGTGGCGAGCCGGTCTAAGACCTTTCATTAGAAGCAGTCAGGTGTTTAAAGCAGCATCTCTTCCCCCTGCGTATGTTAGAAAAAAAAACATATGGTAGAGTTTATTAGGGCCAGGAAAACAATTTTCTACCTTTTGAAATTCCAATAAAAGATGATGAAGACAAGGTCCACACACCTTGTTTTACCATATTTCCTGTGCAATTTGGTATATAAAGAGAATGGCCTTTGTTCATGGCTACTAGGACTAATCAGACTCTCTTAGCTTAGACTTCTCTTTTAGATAAATATAGGAAGACCAAAACTCTTCAGAATAAATCAGGGCCACTATTGAGTAAAGGACACCAAGAATTAACTTTTTCTATTTCATGTGACATCACCCCAAGGATCAATACATTTTCTCTGCCTTTAGGGAGCCTCCCTGAAGAACTTTTAATAAGTGCCATGAACAGGCTTTAATGGTAGTAGATTGACTTATTTTTGAAACCTTCATTGCTTTAAACATCAGAGTAAGTATAGAATAATGATGCTATTATCCCCCTGATAGTAATTGAAGCCAAACATCTCTGCATATTTGAACTATGCATTACATTTGTAATATTCCTTTGTGGAAAAGTGGAGCCCATGGTTATATCTGTGTAGCTGCAGTACTATTCACAGGCTTGGATCCTGTCTAGGCTGTTTGAAAGAGCTAGCTTACAGGTTTTGGTTTTATTCTTTTATGTAGTAAGATGAAATGCAATTATTTGGATGCTGGATTTGATATATAGGTTTATTATTATTATGTATCTATTAGTTTCACGTAAAAAACTGTAAAAAAAACTGGTTGCTATTAAATAAATATTTGACTTAGATTTGAGATTGAGTGTTCAAAGACATCCGTGAAAGTTTTTGTTTTTGTGATGTGGCAGCTGTAAGTATTGTGATCTCCTTAAAGAGAAAGAGTTATTTACTGTACTGATTGTTTTGGGGACAGTTAGGTCTTACCTACATCCTCAGAAATTGAGTGCTTTTTGCAGTATGTAGAGTGAGAGACCTGCTATGACTCGTTAATGATGTTGTTTTGATTTGATTTGATTCACAGTAATTTTATGTCATATATAATATGTCAGAGACTTGAATATTGAAATAGAGATTGCAGTTGATTTTGAATAAGAAGTTGTCTAGGATGTAAGCACCAGGGTTTGGATTCATCCTATTTTACATTTCTTCGTTTTTTTTTTTTAATGAAACAGAAAAATTTACTTAATTAGCAGTATTCAAATGAAGTCTTCAGTTTTGGACAGAAAACTTCAAGATAATTTTTTTTTAAAGCAAATTGCTAAGTTTTATTTTTATTTGTTCCATTTCCTTGCTAGCTGGTACAGTTCAAATCTCCTTAGGCATCTTGGTAATTTTCTGCTTCTGGGAGATTTAACTATGCTCTATTAGTTAGGGTTACTATTGCTGTGTTGAAACACCATGATCAAAGTAACTTGTTGAGGAGTGCTTACACTGCTATGTAACAGTTTATTATCAAAAACAACAAGTGCAGGGGCTGATGCAGAGGCCATGTAGGAGCTGCTTCCTGGCTTGCTCAGGGTGCTTTTTTTTTTTTTTTTTTTTTTTATAAAACCAGCCAAGAGACGTAACCACCCACAGTAATCTGGGTCCTCTACCATCAATCACTAATAAATAAAATGCCTTAGAGCTGGATCTTGTGGCGGCATCTTCTCAATTGAGGTTCCCTCATTTCAGACAACTGTCAATCCAGTTGACTTAAGACTAGCCAACACTTGTGCTGACACCGAACATAGTGTGGCACCTGTTTAACGTTATGCACTACAATCCAGAACCCTTGGGTTCAAGCTATTTCCTGCATCAGACCTATAGCAACTGGATTTTACATTTGCACCTTACACTGTGTTATAAAGCATTAGTCTAATAATATTTAGCTGCTGTTATTGTATGCACAGGAAAGAAAGGCCAGACTGTCTTACATTTTCATTGAACAGGTCTCTCCTCTCCCTTCCCTTTTTCCTTGTGTGGGCTCAAATCCATGACCTTGGTCATACTAGACGAGAGATGAGAGGTCTACTACTATTAAACTACATCAACAGCTTCAAGTTCTATATTTCTTAAAGTATTACATATTTTGTGTTGTGCAGTTGTAGCTTAAGTTCATATTTAGTAACTAAGTAACTGATACAGTTACATACAAAGATAAATAGAAAATGCAGTTTACTAAGTTCAAAGATAATGTCAGCTTTTAAACCTAGGCAGGCTAAGTTTCTCAGATTAGGAAAAGAACTATGAGAGGAGCTCACTAGTTCTAAAGGACTAAGAAGATTAATATTCATAAAGAGACACTGTGTGATACACACTACTGTGGAATCATCAAAGTATTCCCACTTTATTACTAAACCTACTTCATGTATCCATCCAGGCTCCTCACTTTTCCTATTTTAGAAATTTAGAAGAAAAAAAAAAGAAGGCCTCAGGAGAATCAAGCCAGTGCTGTCAGACAACACCTCACTTTAAAGCTGGTGTCATACTGTCACACCGAAACTTTTCCACAAATGAGGCACAAATTTCCAGTTAGCCTTTCTACTGAAGCCCTTCAAAACTTAAGCTTCATGGTCTATGGGAAAATGAGGGCTGCGACAGGAGTGCATGTGCTGCCATTTCTTAACCTTGTAGCTCCCACAATACATTGTTTTATTTTATTGTCTGTATCTGTATATGCTGTTTTCATACAGTGCTCCACACCTAAGGATCAAAGGCTTGAACAGATTGGGAGAGATCTATAAATAAATTATAGCCAATTCACAAAAGATAACAGTTCAATTTGATGATGCAAACATTTGGTAAGTAGCCAATGAAATTTTCATTTAATAAAATCTACAGGAAATAAATGATAGTATAAATGTTTTTACATAACTGAGAATCATCTATTTAGCATAACAAAGAAAGACCAATAATATCCTCCAAGACTTTCTCAGATTAGGAAAAGAACTATGAGGGGAGCTCACTAGTTCTAAAGGACTAAGAAGATTAATGTTCATAATGAGACACTGTGTGATACACACTACTGTGGAATCATCAGATTGAAAAAAAATATGATATATTTTAATATTTAATCAGCATAGTCACTGGTGTAATTTACAGATTCTTGAATATAAACAGATAATAAGCATTTAGTACATAACAGCAAAAGCAAACATGCAATTTAGGATTAAAAAAAGAATATTCTTTCTAAACATAGTTACAAAGCAGAAGTATATCTTAATTATTAAAATATAGTGTGGGTTTGAGTGCATATGTGAGTGTGTGTGTAACTTCTGTGTTTGTGTGTGTATATGTGAGTATATGTGTTTGTTCATGATGCTGTATATGATCTACATATATATGTTTATGTATGAGTATGTAGGCATATTGATGTCTTTATATTTGTGTGTTTGCCGTTTAAGCATGTGTGTAGATATCAGAATAACTTTTGTGAATAGGTTCACCCTTTTCACAATGGGTTTTGGGATCATATTCAGGTGTTCAGATCTGTGTGGCTAGCATTTTTATCTGTGGATACAAAAGCTTGATTTATTTTTTTATTGCTATGCCTTAGTGACTTTTTGTGACCTAGCCATAAGCCTTCCTGATCTCTTCACACCTGGTGGTTTTCAGACCTTCTCGAATGTTATGGCTGCCTTGAGAGACTAGTGTGTGTGCACTCGTAGTGGGGAAGGTGCAAAGCCTGCATGTGGAGGCCCAGGGAAGTTAAGTTGCATCTTGGTGGTGGAGGCAACAACTTCTCCAGTACCTCTACCATGGTGGAGTCCTAGAGTGGTATGGCCCAGAAAACCTGGGAATTGGCCAACAATCTGCAGGACGTATATATCGACTAAATCTACAAATATGACAAAAACAACAGAAAGAAATGCAGACGGCAAAACCATGGACTGAGTATTTAAAAGATACTTTAAATGCTGCATAATCTCAGCATTGGCTCTACTGAAAATGGTGAATCTTGCCAAATGAGGAGGTGGTGTAGGAGGGTCCTTCTGTATTTCTGTTGCTTTCATTGGTTAAATAAAAGAGACTGCCTTGGCCTGTAGGATAGGGCAGCCCTTAGGTGGGTGGAGTAGACAGAAAGGAAGGCTGTGAGAGAGAAAGCACTGGAACAGACGCCATATTTCTCCAGCCCAAGGTAGACTTTGGTTAGAATCTTCCCGGTAAGCCATGACCGCATGGTGACTTACAGACTATTAGAAACGGGTTAAAATAATATGTAAGAGTTTATCAGTAAGAGGCTACAACTAATGGGCCAGGCAAAGTTTAAATGAATACAGTTTGTGTGTAATTATTTCGGGTTTAAGTTAGCCGGGACCAAAAGCAGGCCCACAGTCGGGAGCCAGGCGGGACACAGCCCGCACCTCCTCATTACTACAAGGAGGTAACATGGAAGTGATGGATTTAATGCTTGGGAAAGTGGATGGTAGACAGTTTTGCTTTGCTTGTGGAGGGCAAGCAAACCCAAGTAAATGCTCAGGCTGCTGCATAAGAGTATTTGACTGCATACATAGAAAATGACAAACAGGTTGACTGTCTTGAAAATGCTGGTTGGTATCTGTGGTTGTTATTAGTACACACATATTTAAGCAACAATTCCAGGAACCATTTGAAACAGTGGTGATTGACCCAACCGGAACAATATCTGTTGGAAAAGCGAATCTTGGCACCTTTAGGTCATATCCAAAGGTCTACAAACCTCCTGATAAAGGACCTTCTGATTACCAGACTAATCCACTTAATAAAATAGAAGATCTTGGCTTGTACTGCAAATAATATGCCCTAGAAATCTCATTTCAAATCCTCTTTGGATTGTAAACTACTTGAGCTGTGTGGAATAGATACTGGGTGAATATCCTGAGTTCTTTTAGGTTGCTTACTAATGCATAGTATACCACTGGCCAGGTGTTTAAATTGTTTGAAAAGTTAGAGCAGTTGGAAGCCCAGCTGGGACGAGGGAGTTTCATGTTGGGTTTAGAAACACAAGATCAAAAGTTAGAAGGCAAGCTTGCTAAATCAACTAGGTGTAGCTGTAAGACTACCAGAGAAAACATCCTTGAATTGATATCTCAGATTATTAATGATAAACTGTTTAGTAAAATTAGCATTGCTTAGTTACCACTGAGTACTTTTTCCTGAAAGTTGATATATGGAAGGGGGATAAAGGCTCAGGTAACACTTTTACACCAGTTACCAAAACTCAGACTAGAAGCCTAAAGTGCTATGTGAAGGCCTGTGTGTTAGCGCTGTGATAAAACTATACATGGAAAACAAAGAAGTCGGCTTTCTCTTTAGCCTGTACTCAAGTTTCTGATCTAGAACTTGAAACTCATTAATTTCCTAGCAAAATGGAACATTTTTCAAATCTTCCTGTTCAACTGGTATTTTTTTTTCCTCTCACCTTCTTGTTTTAGACATATATCAGAGCGTCAATAATGTGACTGGTATCTTGCTGGAAATTTAGTCTATTAGTGCTAATCTCATTCAGGTTCCTCAGGATATGAACCAAACAATCCAGCATCTTTTCTGTTATAGCCAAGTTCCTGATAGACTCATGTGTTTCCCTGACATCTCATGAGTTGAGCTCCTATTTTCTGAATATGTATTAATATTCTGACCTTCCAAATTTCCACAATAATTTCCCATTATACTTAGTTGATAACAGTCTAGAGTTTATCTATCCCACAGTTACAATGTCTTCCATATTCTTTCCCCAGACCAGTAACAAATGCCTACAAACCACATGCTCTGGTTGATCACAGTGGCCCTACATGGGTACCAATTTTATACATACACTCTTTTTTTTCCTTTCTGTAACAAAATACTTGGAAAGCAACTTAAAGAAGGGATTATTTTAGGCTCACTGAAGTGGAGAGAAGGCATGGCTAAAGGAGCATTTGGTGGCTGGTCACATCTTCACAAAATAGAGATATGAACTCTGAAAAATTAATCCAGAGGTGTGTTTTCATGGTAATTCTAAATCCATGGTATTTCCATGAAGATTCCACATTGATGATTATCAGGCTGATTGGTAATCATGATTAACTTTTACAAGAACTGATTTTTAAAGAATTTTGTGTGTATTAGTTTTATGTGTGTAGATATTTGTATTATATGCATGTCTGGTGCCAGTGGATTTCAGAAGAAGGCATTGGATCCCCTCACGTTGGAGTTAGATTGTTTTGAGCTACCATGTGTATGCTACAAACCTAACTCAGATCATCTGCAAGAGTAATGGGTGCTCTTAACTGCTGAGTCATCATTTCTCTAGTGCCAAGAATCAGATGTTTTACAGTTGCTTGTTTTTTGCATTATCAAATAATTCCAGAGAGTTTTTATCATTCATTCATTCATTTTGGTTTTTTGAGATGGGGTTTCTCTGTGTAAAAGTCCTTACTGTCCGGAAACTAACTTGGTAGACCAGGCTGGTCTTGAACTCACTTGATCCATCTTTCTCTGCTTCTCAAGTGCTGGGATTAAAGGCATGCGTCAGCACTGCTTGGCAACTTTTCATTTCTTTTTCTTTTTTCTTTTCTTTTTTTTTTATAAAGATTTATTATGTATACAATATTCTGCATGTATGCCTGAAGGCCAGAAGAAGGCACTCCTTTTGGAATGGTTGCGAGCCACCATGTGATTGCTGGGAATTGATCTCAGGATCTCTGGAAGAGCAATCAGTGCTCTTAACCGCCGAGCCATCTTTCCAGCCCCCCCCCCAGTTTTTCATTTCTTAAAGCTTAAAATTTACTTCTAATCTTAAATTTGGTTCAATTTAGATCAGATGATTCTTTTCTTCTTTACTTGTGGCATAAACTCCTGTAAGGACAACCAATGCAAAGTGAAAGTATTAAATTGAGGGGAAAGCTTGCAAAAGCCAGAGAATCGGGAAGTTTTTTTTTTTTCCTCTGAGACTAGGTATTCTTATGATGTCAGAAGCTACAGCATGGCCCCTTAAATGTGAGCTGACTAAAAACAGCACCAGTGAACCATCCCAGTTTGGATGGGGGAAAGCCAATGAAGCCTTAATCCTACAAACACACTAAAAATCTATAGGCAGCTGAGGAAGGCTGGTATTGGAAGAGATGGCCTCCTCCAGGGAAGAGCACACTAGTGCCAATGATCAGCCCTGAAAACATACATACAAATAACATTATGCAGAATGAGTGGGTTTTACTTATTACTATACATGTATATGTACACACACACACACACACATATATGTGCAATAACAAAGAAGAGGCCATAAATTTGAAGGAGAGTTGGGAAGGGTATGTGGGAGGGTTTGGAAAAGAAAGGTAGAAATGTAGTTAATTATAATTTTAAAAATTAAAAATAATTTGAATGGCAGGACTTTTAACACAACAGAAGAAAGGCATGTACCTTAGAAGTTAAATACAAATATAACCAGAAGATGCATCCCTACACCTTCCCAGGGCTGTTACTTGAAGATGATTGTGGTGTTTTAACTGAGAATATCTCCTTCAGTTTCAAATACTTAGACACTTGCTTCCCAGTTGGTGGCAATGATTTTGGGACGGCTATGAGGTTTAGTCTTTCTGGAGGTAGCATGTCACTCAAAGTAGACTAATAAAAAAAAAGATGCTTCACCTACGTCCAGGTTGTTCTCTGCTTCCTGCTTGCCAGTGGAGATGTGAACTTTCTGCTTCCTGATTCTGATTGCTGCCATGCTTTCCTGGCAATTATGGAATCTAATGCTCTGAAATCTCTTTTTAATATTAACTAATTTTTCTCCCACATGATCAGTTTCCCTTCCTTCCCTCCTCTCTTCCCCATCCCTTTCATTCAATGCCTCCCAACATCTCTCCCCCAGTCCACTCCTTTCAATTTCTCTTCAGATCAGTGCAGGCTTCCCATGTGTCAGCCCGCCATGGCATATCAGGTTGCAGTAAGACTAGGTACCTCTTCTCCTGTTAAGAATGGATAAAGCAGCTGGACTGTGGTGGCACATGCCTTTAATCCTAGCACGTGGGGAGGCAGGGGCAGGCGAGTTTGAGGCCAGCCTGATCTACAAGACTAGTTCCAGGACTGGGTCCAAAAGCTACAGAGAAACCCCATCTCGAAAAACTAAGGGGAAAAAATGGATAAGGCAATCCAGTAGGAGGAGAAGATCCCCAAAACAGGTAACAAAGTCAGAGACAGCCCCTGCATCTTCTGTTAGGAGCCCCACAAGAAGACCAAGCTACCTAAATGTAACATGTGCAGGGGGATTAGGCTAATCACATGCAAGGTCTATGGTTAGTGGTGAGCCCTTATGAGCCCTAGGTTAATTGATTCTGTCAATTTTCTTCTAGTGTCCTTAACCCTTCTGGCTCCGCTTATCCTTCCTTCCCCTGTTTCACAGGATTCCCTGAAGTCCACCTAATATTTGACTGTGGGTCTCTGCATCTTTCCCTATCAGTTGCTGGATGAAACCTTTCTGGTGACAATTGGCCTAGGCACCTTTCTATGAGTATAGCAGAATATCATTTCATTGATCCCCTCCCCTCCTTTTTTTGCTAGTCATGTTTGGTTCTATCCTAGATCTCTGGGCTATCTAGGCTCTGAATCCTGGTCATCAGGCTGTGTCTGGGTTGGTCACCTCCTCATAGTATGGCTCTCAAGGTGGACCTGTCATTGGTTGGACACTCCTGTATTTTCTGTGTCACCTTTACCCCAACGTATGTAGTAGGCACGGCAAATTGTAGGCTAGAGGTTATGTGGCAGGGTTGGGGTCCCTATTGCTCTATTGGAAGTCTTGCATGATTATAGGAGATGGCTGTTTCAAGAGCTGTATCCTCCATTGCTAGGAGTCTTAGCTAGGGTTTCCCTCATAGATTCCTAGAAGTTTTCATTGCAGTAGGTTTCTAGCTTAATCGCAGTCCTATGAAATCTTAACCCAAAGTAATAATCCCCCACAAAGATGTCATAGTCATGGTGTTTTTAACATCAGTAGAGAAGTAACTAACACAATGAGTATATTTTATGTGTAATTTTTCTGAAGAGTATCAATGATAGTTTCAATGACTCTATTTCTCTGTAAGTTGCTCTGAATATGATCAATAATTTCTTAAATTTAATAATGGATAAAGATTGTTTTGATGTACTTGTTTTTTTAATAGAAACAAGATATTTTAGGTTTACGCTTCCAGTGGATGATGGCAGAACATCATGTGCCTAAAACTCATTGCTGTACACTTTTTACTTACCATAAATGTTGTTTCTAGGCTGTCAGAAGTAAACTGCAGAGCTCAACAAACCCACATAGGAGTTTATTAGGGAAAGGCAGGGATATGGGGAAGGAAATTTGGTTGACCAACTGGAGGGGACAGGAAGCAGGAACGCTGTGGCAGAGGGTCCTAGCAGAGACCACACCTTGGTCTCTGGTTTCAAAGCACAGAGACTGGACATACACACATACACCACTACACCACTGATGTCACACTGAATGGCGTGGAGCCAGTATAATGTGGGAAGCCTTACAGTAAACACTAAGTATTTCTTATGTTTTTAAAATTCTTATTTTTAAATCTGTTTTTCAAGCTTTCTTGATATACTAGGAAAGATCTTTTCCTACTTACTGTTACTTACTGTTTTTTCCCTCTTTTTGATGATAAGAGTCTTTTGGTATAGCTTTGACTAGCCTGGAACTCACAGAGACCCACCTGCCTTAGCTGGGATTAAAGGAATGCACCACTATGTCTAGATCCTGGCATGTGTGCTTTTAGTATTATAATACATTATTGTCAGTTTCAAAGTTCACATTTGAGGAACAACCAGTCCCCTTACAAAACCAATACAACAATAACAAAAGCCTCTCAAAATAGTCCACTAATATTTTAAGTAATTTTATGATTTTTGTATTGGGCAACATTAGTAGCTGTCTTGGAGTACTCAAAGTCTGAGGCCACAAGTTATATATTCTTTGTCATGGGGTTGTAATAGTATAGCCCTTCACATATATGCAGTTCAAAAATGAAAAGAGGTTAATTGTATATTGTGTATTGTATACACATGTACACACCTTCTTTCATCTGTTTCATTCATAAAGTACTGATATATGATGCGGGATGTCCCTCTGTATGCTTTGAATAGGTTTTATTACCATTGATTATCAAGGAAGCTGGCTGTTTTGGCTTATGGCAGGGTAGAATATAGCAAGGTGAGAAATCTAAGCACAGGGGCAGTGAGGGGAGTAAGATGGCAGAGTTATGGAGATGCCAGTAGCTTTGGAGGAGTAATATGCTAAAGTATTACTGGTAAGCCACGATGCACATGTGATACCTTGATTATTAGAAATGGGTTAATTTTTATTTAGAAGTAGTCAGCAAGAAGCATGAGCCATCAGCCAAACAATTATAATTAAATATTAAGCCTCCAAATGATTATTGTATAAACAATTGTGGGTACCAGCAGGTGACAGAAACTGGTCCAGTGGAACAGGGCAGGACAGAGAAAAATCCCCAGCTACATATATATATATATGGTCATACTCATTTAAAAAATTTAAAAAGTAATTTAATTTTTAAACTAGTTAGGAACAATAGGGGCAGAGTTATAACTTCATTCTATACCTAGCATTTGACTAAACACAACTCTCAAAATGGATAAAACAGAGTTTATTATGAAATTAAATATGATTGACAATGATATGGAAACACATTTATATTTTAAGTTATCCCAAATCCCTTGTTTCAATATGGCAACTGTTTGATAATGTTATTATAATAACAGAACAAAAAGATATCACCAATCAAGGCATCTTTAATATACATTGGTGGAAGCATAAATAAGTGGATATCTTAGTTATCTCTTCAGTTTCTGTGATTAAAACACTGACAGAAAGCACCTTTAAGGAGGAAATGTTATTTCAGCTTAACTTCCAGGTGACTACCATTTTGGGAAGACAAGGTAGAAACTCAAATAAGGAACCTACAGTCTGGAACAGAAGCAGAGACTAGGCAGAAAAATAATATCTTAGAGACTAGGCTCACTGTGACTTATTTAGATTACTTTCTTATGTAGCTCTGGACCACCTACCTAGAGTTTTACCACTTAACATCAATCCTTAATAAAGAAATACTTTGTATAAATGCCCACAGGTCAATTTGATTTTCTGTCTTCCTCAGTGACTCTAGTTTGTCTCAGCCTGGCAAAACTCAACCAGCACAGTGGGTTATAGCAAAGTGATGAACTAAATCTGTAGGTTGGTAGAAACTAGTGTTTGGTTAAGTTAATAGTACATTCTAGAAGGTTTTATCTCCTCCTAGCCATAAGGTGTTTAGCTAGATGTTACAGAGATCAAATAATGGCTATTTATGAAACTAAAGATTAAGTTCTAAACTTGCAAAGTTTTTACAATTCCACAATTGTAATTATAATCAGTTTCTCAATTGTGTGAAAGTTTCTGTTGAAGGTAAAACTCCTTTCTGAGATATTTTCTTCACAATGTTAACTCAGATAAGGCAAAGTACTTGGTTTTGACACAGGAAAGAACATCAGGACTAACAAATAAAGCAGTTAGTGTTTAGAAGTCCCCCCCCTCTCTGTGTGTGTGTGTGTGTGTGTGTGTGTAGGATACTTGTGCCCCTCAGAGATTGATGTTGGATGCTTTCTTTTGTTGTTTCTGTCCAGCTAATTTTTGACACAGAATCTCTAATCATTCTGGACCTCATCCACTGAGTGGACAGTCAGCCAACTGTAGGAATCTGTCTGGCTTTTAAGTGGATTCTGACGATCTGAACTTAGGTCCTCATGCTTGTGTGGTAGGCAAGTTGTGACCTGAACCATCTCACCAACCCTTAAGTATACTTTAAAATACATTTAAACTCCAGGATTTGGAGTAAAAGATATGAAGAGAATGAGTTTCAATTTCTTCTAAAAGAATAGCAATTTGTTGTCTTTAAACTAGTTTATTTGGGTGGCAAAATAAGATTATCACATAGGCCCTGGAGAGAATTATAACTGTTAAGGCAAAGCAATCCTTCACAGCAATGTAGGAGGATAGGATATCTTTGTTGTTTATAAAGTTAATAGATATATTTGAGGTTCCTAAAAAACTGTTCAAAAGAATTAAGTACTCTCCAGGTCATATACTTGTCAAGTAAGCCTGTCCCATTACTCTTTTAACATAAAGCTTCAGTTTATGAAAAGAATGTTATCTCTAGGAAAGTGCTAAGATCTCTCCCTCCAGTCCTAATTTGTGTATTTCTTGGCGTTCTGTTTTTCCATATTATTGTTTCTTGTAATACTTTTTCACTTATTCATAGGTCATAGCATAGAAATATTTGAATGTTTGGAAAGTACGAAAAGCTTTACAAGGCATTGGAGCCTGAGGGTTTTGATTATTTGAAAACTAAGAATATAACTTTTTCTATTTAATTACATAAAACACCTGATTTATTTTTTATTTATGATTCAGGAGCTAATTTATCTCTGATCAGTGAAGGTTAATTTCTTTTAGCTTGCTTCTACTAAATAACTTTAACATGATTCCTTTTTCATCTTTGACATGTTACTGTTGGATGCCAAATCTTAGAAAATAGCTAATTTCTCAGAAACTTTTTTGTATAGCTTTTTTTTCCTTTACTAAATATTGGATATTATCTATTTTTAATGAGAATACCATTAGCAGGTGTTGACCAAGCACCATTCTGTTGACAGAGGATTCTGTCCAAACCAATCCTGCAGTCATTCAGTTCCATAGAAACACACAGAGGTCTACATTAAATGTAAACTTGGTGTGGGAGGTCCTTTTGTTTATGTGTTGCTTATATTGGTTAATGAATAAAGAAATTGCCTTGGCCTATTGATAGGGTAGAACTTAGGTAGGTGGGAAAAACTGGAGACTGAGTGCTGGGAGAAGGAAGACATAGAGAGGAGCCATGGATCTGCCGACACAGTCAGATATGACGAATCTTTCCCGGTAAGTCACTGACACATGGCAATACACAGATTTATAGAAATGGGTTAAATTAAGATATAAGCGTTAGCCAATAAGGAGCTAGAGCGAATGGACCAAGCAGTGATTTATTTCCTACAGTTTCTGTGTGATTATTTTCGGGGCAATAAGCAACTCTCCACTGCAGCATAAACTGGTTGGCCTAGTAGCTCAGACTTCTTATTAACTCTTATAACTTATATTAGCCCACATGCGAGGCAGTCACATCTTGCTTCCTCTGTAGCTGGGTCACAATTGCAGACTGAAACTTTTCTTTTCCTATAATTCTCGTCCCGCCTCTATTTCCTGCCTTGTCACCCCGCCTCTACTTTCTGCCTGGTCGCCCTGCCTATACTTCTTGCCTGGCTACTGGCCAATCAGCATTTATTAAGAAAGTACAAGAAACAAATCTTTACAGGGTAAAACCATTATCTCCCATCACTCTCCCCCTTGCCATTTTTTTCAAAACAAGAACTCTGAATCTAATAACCTTTGTTTAGCTTTTTGTCCAGACCTCTATCCATAACATATTGTGACCAACACTCTAAACAAAGATAAATTTCCATAATCCATTCCTTTGGGAATGTGGGCATAGTTTTCCATACTATTTCCTACTGATGGGGGGCAATGATAATCTTAAGGGGACCTAAAGAATATTTAGAATTTTGGTCAACTCATGACTGGAATATCCTGTGAGGCTTGATTATCTTAGGCAGCAGTCTTGAATCTGTTCTGGATGTAGAACTCAGACATCTAGGCCATTCACTCCTATAGGAGATTTCTCAGGTGGTCTTTCTTGTTTATTTTGGACGTAAGTGGCCTCCTTACTACAAATTGACACCCATGTGGTGGACTAAATCCATGTAAAACCTGAGAAGGCTTGAAAAAGAACTCTAGACACCAAGAAACGAAGCTTAACCCATTTGTTTTTCCCGAATGGACTTTGCTTGCTGTCGGCATGCTGCAGCTCCTTTAAGAGAGGTTTTCCTAATTCAGCGGTAGCAGGAAAGAAAAGCTGTGTTGTTTTGAAATGCTGTCTCTCTGGGCCATGTTGCCAGAATGACCTCTGCCTCTTTCAGGCAGAAGGTCTGACTACAGAGCATTTGTGTGGGGTTTGTCAGTAGACTGCTGCAGCTTGCTTAATAGCAGCATGAACTGGATCTGTGCCTGAGAATGGGGTTGTTGGTATGACCTCTCAGAGCCAGCAAACAGCTCCATCGTGCTGGGCTGGGTGGGGCAAGCAGACAGTACCTTTTATACCCTAGTAAGGCCGCAGCTTAAGTTTTTAAGAAGT
Source organism: Dicrostonyx torquatus (assembly GCA_028555095.1). NCBI lineage: Eukaryota > Metazoa > Chordata > Mammalia > Rodentia > Cricetidae > Dicrostonyx > Dicrostonyx torquatus. Next base: position 1,159,194 of record JAQHUG010000339.1, on the reverse strand, counting down.
GCTTAGCATTGTAAGAAGTGCTTCTTGACAGTAAAGAATTACAGATTCACAATAGGACAGATTCAAACATTAAAGACTTCTAAATGGGTCCTAGTGTTGGATAAATGTACATTGGCTTTGGAGAGAGAAGAAAAAGAGTATAAAGAGTTATAAAAAGAAGTAAGTAGGGTTGGAGAAATGGCTCAGCAGGTAAGAGCATTGCCTGCTATCCAAAGGTCCTAAGTTCAATTCCCAGCAACCACATAGTGGCTCACAACAATCTGTAATGAGGTGTGGTGCTCTCTTCTGGCCTGCAGGCATATACACAGACAGAATATTGCATATGTAATAAATAAATAAATATTTTTAAAAAGAAGTAAGTAAATGTTTTTTTAAAAATTAAAACAAAATCTTTAAAGAAACAGTACAGACAGTCATAGATTAAAGGAGTAAAGATAATAGAATAAATATTAAATGTGTAGAAAAATAATAGAGTAAAAACAAGCCACATAAAGATGGAAAGTTCACAGAGAGTTTGAATTATGTATATTATTGTATTATGTTTGAATTTTGGACTGCAGAGAGACATTTGATTCTGGGAACTGCTAAGCTAAGCATATATGGTTTTTTGAGACATATATATATATATTTTAAAGGCATCTTGAATTCAAAATATGGGTCTAACAATATGTTGCTTTGGAAAAGAGATTCTTCTTTCATTTCAGCAGAGGATAAGGACCTGTGGATTTATTCCAGACTAATGTTTTTTGATGGACCAAGTCCCCCTGAATGGTTGCCTTGAATGCCTCTCAAAAAATTACTTTACCCAATAAGCAGCAGGAAGCAGTTTTGATAGAACTACGCCCATATTCCCAAATATTGTTTACAAATGTTTGTTTACATTTAAAGGGTAATATGCTATAGAGATTTGCATTGGCATGGATCTTGGTATTGATGCAAATTTAAATTTAATTCTGTTATATGTATATTTCTGATATTGATTAAGGTATTGTGTTTGTGCAGCTCATTTAAAAGTTAATGATTAATTAAGAAATATAGGTTAATAGGTAATTATCTATAATAGTCAACCTTGTAGTCATGTTAGTTAGGTTTTCTAGATGTATAGAGAAGTATTTCAGATGGATAGGCATACTTCAAACCTTTCAAAGACTATGGAATATGGCATTTAAAATGGCTTAAGACTGTTCATGATAGTGAGACACATCACTCCTGGAAACACCAATTACTTCAAGAGGAAGATGGGCATTAAAGAGGCTCCTTATGGAGTTGGTTAGCCATTTGGGCAAGAAACTGCTCTTGCCTGGACTGCTTGATGAACTGGACATTCAGGACCCACAGAGTAATGACAGCTGAACTTGCCTAAAGGTGATATGATCCTTTGGGGTTCCTGCTTCATGAAACAGTCTGCTAGGCATTCTGCAAGATACAGAAAAAATGCGACTGTCAAACTGCCAATATAGGAAGAACTGTCTTTGAAATTTCCTGCTTTATGGAAAAGTCTGCTGGATATTATGGGCCAGTAGGCTGAACATGGATGCCCCAATGATACAGAAGAACTTTGTCTGACTGTCCAGGCAGTGAAAAGTCTCTGTCAATTCTAGAATTTTGGAAGTTGCTTACAATAAAGTTATTGTTTATTTAGGTAATATTATATCCTTCTGGAGTCTTTGATGGAGCTGAAGAATTTATAGTGTAGTTACAGTTTTCTTTAGTTATGACAAGAGAGTGCTGGAATTAATGGCATGTGCCACCACTGCCTGGTTCATTTAAATTTTTTATTCTTATTAATCCTTTACCTTTTTCTACAAGGTGTGGTTGGTTGTTTAATGTTATCTTTGGTAATATGTAGAAGAGATTTTATTTAAAATTTTGAGATACTTTGCCAGGATTTATTTTATATGGATTAATGCATTTTCTTAAAATCTGTCTGTGTACCACCTTTATGCCTAGTGTCAGTAGAGGTCATAAGAGGATGTCGGATCCCCTGTTACTCGAGTTAGGGATGTTTGTAAGCTACCACTTGTTTGCTGTGAATCAAACTGTACCCTCTTGCAAGAACAAGAGCTTTTAACTAGGTAATCATCTTTCTACTACAAGAGTTTATTAATAAAAACAAATATAATTAAATACTTCTGTTTGACATTTATTTATGGTGTTGTGTGTGCATGCATGTATGTGTATATTGACATATGTATACCATCATATGCAAATGGAGTTCAGAGTACAACTTGTAGAGTCAGTTCTCTCATGTCATGTGATAGTTTTCTCTCTCATCTATCTCTCGAGATAGGTTGTTAGGCTTAACAGCTGCTTTCAACCACCAATGACTCACTGGTTAAATTATTCAAATCACACATTCATTGACATTCCAGATTTGTATGACAACTTTGCTTAACTGCAATATAATTCCTTAATACAAGTATCTGCCAAGAACTCAGTGCTTTAGATGTTCAAAGAGGAAAAAAAATGGGCCAGCCCTATTTGTTTGGGCCTCTAGTAAGAATAGCAAACTCTGTACACATAGTCACATCTCACAAGGGCGGAGCTAAAAGATAGTTAGGGCCTGGTTTGATTCTTTTATATCAGGCTTTCCATAAGAATACATAAGAGAAATCTCAAAGGTTCACATTTAACTATTTCCCAAAGAAATATCGTAAGAACTATTTCATGCATCCTGTGAGTTAAAATCCATTCATTAGGCCTAACCTACCAATAGCCCCTCTGTGTGTACCAAGTTTTTAATTAAGGCAAAACTTTTTGTAATGTTCAGAACATGACTAAACTGGCACAAACATTCCATATAGCATTACTACTTTAGAATTTTGTCGCATATCTGTGATAGTAATCCTTTCATACAAACACCGCATGCTGTACTACAGAGTTTTGATGAATATCTGTGATGGTAGGTGTAATGGAAAAATTAAAAATGCTGCAGGATCCCCAGTGGCAGTAGGCAGTAGAAATGCTGTAGGTCCACAAGCAGTGATAGTGGGCATGTAACATGAGGGGCCTGCTCGTTAGGGTTTCTGTTCCGTCCAGTACCCCATAGCCGGCAAGCCCCAAAGAAAATCACACAGAGAGTCTACATTAGGTTATAAACTGATTGGCCCATTAGCTCAGTCTTCCTACCAGCTCCCATAACTTATATTACGCCATTGTTCTTATCTATGTTAGCCACATGGCCGGTACCTTTTCTCAGTTGGGACAGCTTACATCTTGCTTTTTAGATGGACTGTGCAGGAATGCCGAGGGAGCTTCCTGCTTCTCAGACATTCTCCTTGCCCTGCCTCTACTTCCTGTCTGGTTGACCCAACTATACTTCCTACCTGGCCAATCAGCATTTATTTAAAACATGATTGACAGAATACAGACAAGTCTCCTGCGCCAGAGGCAGGCAGCAGGCCCTGAGAGCAGGCAGTCCTGGGCAGAGATGGCTGCCTGTCCCGGGCAGTGGCTGGTCCCAGGCAGGGAGACACATGGCGGGCGGGCAAGAGACAGACATGGATAGGCATGCCATGCAGAGTAAAGTTGAACATTTATTAGGTGGGTTATTGAGGTGAAGGGAAAAGGGGAGAAGAGGAGAGAGAGAAGAGAGAGACAGAAGCGGGGAGAGAGGCAGCAGCTGCCTCACCTAGAGGAAGAGGGAAAAGAGAGAGCTCAGGCCAGAAGCTGAAGATTAGCCTGCCACAGTGGATTGGAGAGGGATGGGCGTGGCTTGTCTCTTAAAGAGACAGATCATTACAGTAGGGTAACTAACTGTTCCTTTGATTGAAAGCCTTCAGACAGACACTCATGCTTCTCTGAATCTTTTTCTTGGTACACAGTTCATATAAATGTACAAAGTATTTTTGAAACATTTTCTCATTCCAAAAAAACCTCTGTTCTGAGTTTTTTTAAAGATGTAAAATTTCCTCATTTATATTTTAATTAAGCATTCATGTTCTACTCATGGGCATGGTATGTTATGTAGTTAGCAAAATATTTTATTGCAACTGTTCATTGTGTTTTAGTGCACTTGCCGGAATGACATGGTGAAAATATCAATGGATATATTTGTAAAGAAATTTCAGCCAGACAGATACCAAATTTGGAAACAAGGAAAGGATATTTATACTATTGACCATACAAAACCTACTCCAGAGTCTACCCCTGAAGTTAAAATATGGCTACAGAGGAGAAGAAAATTTAAAAAAGCCTCCAGGAGGTAAGGATCCTACCAAGCACATCCTGCTTGTAGTATGGACTTTATTGAAATGGATCATGGAACAAAATGTTCTCCAGGACTATTGCTTCATTTTTGTCCCTGCTATTCATATCTTTATTATATTACTGAAATTTTGAGGTAATGTATGCTTAGTTTTTGAATTGGTGTAGTAGAATTTAGGAACAGGTAGTCACTTATGCAGAGTATTCCTGAAATCAATATACATAAGGAGTAGAACAACATAGAACTGTTAGGAATATTTCCTAGCGCGAGCTCCCCACAGAAGCAAAATTCCCAATCATGCCGAATCTAAACAAGCCAAATTAAGAAATATCCAGTTTTAATGGAAGTTCTGCGCTCTCTGGTGGCCCCGAGGTGGAGGAAGGAAAAGGGACCACGTGTTCCTCTTTTGGGGGAATCATTCAAATACTCTGGCCTGCTGGGATTTGGAGTCCAGACCAGGCCTGGGGGCTGGGACCTATGTTCCCAACTTGACAAGAACTTTTTGGAATTCTTCCATAATTATTTTAAATATGTATTTGTTCTTTACCTTCTTTACCATATTTCAAGTAACTTCTAACTGCTATATGCTACCATTGTTTAAAATTTTATTTATGATTTCTTTCATTAGCTGAAATACTTATTTCCTCATCTTGATGTTTATGCTGTAATTTTATTCTTTTTGCTTTCCTTTCAAAGACTCAAAGAAGAAAGTGTTATTTCTGTACATTGGTGGTTTTTCTGAACCTTACATCTAATCCACTTTTGTGACTAGCACTTTGATAAAAATCCTTTGAATAGGCTGTGTGTCCTATGGCTCAGATTCTTAGGTTGCATATTAACTCTTAAATTTGAAAATTTAGGTTTTCTTTATACTATTGTGTATTATTCTTTCAATTCATAAACATAATAGTTAATTTTCTAAAGCCAGGAAAAAAATATCGAAGAAACCCAACTTATTCTTAACCTCACTATCTAGAGACTATCCATCTTAATATTTTGTATATATTCCTTTATATTTATGTACATTATATGTAATATAAAAATATTACACACCTCTTTCAAAATTAGCCCATGCTATGTTAACAACTGAGTAACTATATATGTGAGTGCTTTTCCTATTATTATTTCCTTTAGCATAATTTTTAATATCTACATGTATTTGATCTCCTACAGCTTTGTTTTTACTTTAATAACACTATAATTTAAATATTTTGCTTAAAATTTAGTATTTATTTCATGTACAAGTTATCTCAGTAAAATGAATAACTTACTGTTAATAATTTCCAAGTTTAAGATGCTATAATTAGGGAGTCAGTACCTCTGAGGCGTTCAGGAAACATTGCAGTCTGAAATCTTGAGAAAAATGCAAAGTAGCACTTGTAGTCAAGTGAATAAGCTGACATAGCTGTTAAACTCACCAGGCTTTTCAACTTGATGGAGTACATATATTTGAGACACAGACTGCCAGTGTTTAATCAGAACATGTTTCTAATTTCATACAAGTACTAATGTTCAGTATTTTGTCTTTCTTAGTCAGTAACTTAAAATGATGGTTGATGGCCCTTCACTAAGACCATCTTTCAGCATACACAAATATAAAACTCCCTCACAATCTCTGAGCCATGCCAGCTGCATTGGTTTACATGTATACCTTGTGATGTGCAAATATTGTTTATGGCCTCAGTGTTGTTATTGCCGTTGACAGCATCCAATCACTAATATGTGTATGTTATTTATTCTATTTAGCTCATTTCTCTGCCGTACATGACTTTACAGTATTATCTCATTAGGTATTCATAATATGAAAATTCAGTTGTTAGTAAAACAATATGGTTTCAAATTCAGACTTTATTATTTGTGAAAATTATATTAAATAACTAAATTTTTCTTGATATAAGCACCTAACAGTATCATGTGCATTGATAGGTGTTTCATATCTATTTTGAACTTTTGCTCTGACCACCTTCCTTTTGTTATAGCCTCCAGGGTAATAGGTTGCTTTCTAAAAGACCTAAATCTGAGGAGGATGAGGAATTTGTTGAATCTAATGGGGAGGAGGTCTCAAACCCTGCCATATGTCCAGGGCACCTAAAAGTCACTGAAAAGCCAAGAAAACCATCCAAGAAGGGTGACACAGAAGCACTGTCAGAGGGAGAAGCTTTTGATGCCAGGATACAGGCAGATCAAAAGTTATTTAATAATGCCAAACTCTCAGGTAAGAAAATGTATGTTTATTTTTCACTTGGGACTGTGGTAATTAATAATCTGATGCCTTAAAACTGTGTCCACTAAGATATCTAACTAAACCACTAAACTCATTAACTAAATAAACTTATAATTCACCTATGAGGATAAGTGAATGAATGCAATGCAGTAAGGGATACAATTTTATCTGCAATAGAATTTTAACATCCAGTAGTATACTTGTGGTTTAATAAAACTAAGATTTATAAAATTTAAAATTCAACTTAAAATTTACAAGAAAAACAGAGGAAGTTATAGATTCTGTTCAGATTTCTTGCTACTTTTAAGAAGAAAATAAAGAATGAATCTTTTTAAAAAGGGGGAAAACATATAAAATTAACTTAATTTATAACACCATCAGCTCTTCCGTTATATCAATGCACTTTTATAAAAGAACAGACATACATACAGGCAAAGGACTCAATGTAAAATAAATAAATCTAGAAATAAGTAAAGGGGTTAAGCGATGGTGCACTGGTGAAGACTGTAAAGTCAGTGTAGGAAAATGAAAGAATAGACCCAATTTGACCTCAGAAAGGTAAGAACAAACTTTTATTCGTCTGAGAATTTAGCACACTGCTTAGTATCTGAGGGTACAGGATGCACCATGCCGGGTCTGGGAGTCAGTTTTTGCATTGGAGAGTTAATGTAGAGGACCTGCTTATTTTATATAAACTGGTTTTTGTTTGTTTGTTTATTCTGGAAAATGAGAGATAAGTCAAATTGCCTAGTTTTATGATCTCTGGCTGCATGACAATTGATTCCCAGAATGACTAGGACAGCAGATTCCTTGAAATCCTGAGCTTGTTTTATGACTCAATTATCTCCTTAAAGTTTTTTTTTTATGTGTATGATTTTGCCTATATGTATGTATGTCTGTGTGATCTACTGGTACTGCATTTATAGACAGTTGTGAGTCAATATTTTGCAAATTGAACCTGGGTACTTTGGAAGAATAGCTAGGGTTCTTTACCATCCAGTCATCTCTCCAGTGCCTCCCCCATTTTAAATACAGTTTAAATTAAAGCTTAATTACATCACTGCCTCTTTTGCTTTCTCCAGCTCCTCCTCCAAACTCTCTATGCTCCTAAAGTTGATAGTCTTTTGATTTTATTGTTATTGTGTCATACACATAAACACACACATCTAGGAGCAAATTTGTTAAAAACAACCTGATGAATCTGTTTTTATTGTTGTTTACATATGGTCTCAGGGCTGAATCACTTTGTTAGGGGCTAATACTTAGCAAAGGCTAATCCTCTTGTAGAGGACTCAGGTTGCTTTCATAGCACCCACGTGGTGGGTCACAGCCATTCATATGTTACCTTTTGTTCCAGACTATTGGATTACTTCTGACCTCTGTGGGCTGTGAGCACATAAATGGTATATAAATGCAGGCAAATACCCCCATACATAAAATAAATAATTTTCATTTATTTTTATTACCCAGTTTCTGAATACTTTTATGAAACTACTAATAATTTATTCAATAACTATTGTAACAATTTTGTTCCCTTAATCATTGAGTTACTTAATAATTCTTGTTTTCTATCCTGTGATCTTCCTGTATTCCTTCAGTATCCAACGCTTCCTGTTATTCATATATTGTGCCTACCCATAAGACACTACCACATCTTTTGTATCCTTACAGAAAGTACTTCCTTCCTGACATACAGAGATCACTCTAGTTCCCTCTGCTGTCATATCTCTGTAAATGCAAAAGTGCAGCTCTCACATGAAAAGGAATGAGATTACTTATTTTGGAGCCAAGTTTGAAGTCTGACATGGGGTGTGGGGGAGCAAGGAATGGATTTTTAGTAGGCCAACAAGTAAATAAATTAAACTCTGGAGCTGCAACATTCAAACCTCTCTTTGAAATTTTAATCAGTCAGCCTTCAGTAGACATATTATTTTTAGGAATTTTCATTCATATCTCTATATTGCAGCTTTAAAAACCAGTTCAAATCATATTTATACCAGGATGACATAAAAACCTTTGTGTGTCATTCTTAAACAATTGATCCTCAGTTTCTTCGTTAGCTTTATTACCTTTTCTTTAACTTTATTTCATTTTTTGTTTTCAATTGAGCCATTTTCCCCACTTCTCTGCCTTCCTCCCCATCCCCTTTCTTTCCTCCCCTTTGCCCCTATGCTCCCATTTTACTCAGGTGATCTTGTCCTTTATTTCTTCCTAGGTGGATTCATGTATTTCTATTTTGGAGATTTCTTTGTTTAGGTTCTGGGGTTGTGGACTGTAGGATAGTTAGTTATTCTTTTCTTTGTTTAAAAGTCACTTATGAGTGAGTACATATCTTTCTGGTTCTGGGTTACCTTACTGAGGATGGTGTTTTGTTGTAAATAGAGGAGAGGTGTGGGTTATGTTCCCAGCGCCTGGCTCCCAAGCCCCCAGCTGCTGGCCCGCTCAGCTGCTGGTTGCTTGCTTATGCCCGAAATAACCACATGAGACCTGTATTAATTTAAATACTGCCTTGCCCATTATCTCTAGCCTCTTCCCGGCTAGCCCTCACCTCATAAACTAACCCATTATAAAAGTCTGTATGTCACCACGAGGTGGGTGACTTACCGGACGGATCTACGGTGCTTCCATCTGCGGCGGCAGCTTCATGGCGACTGGGTCTGACCCAGTCTTCTTCCCAGTGTCCTCTTTTCTTTTCCCCGCCTATCTAAGTCCTGCCCTATCAAATGGCCCAGGCAGCTTTTTTATTTAACCAATCAAAGCACAGAAATACAGATGAACCCTCCTTCAGTGTTTTCTAGTTCTATCCATTTGCCAGCAAATTTCAAGATGTCATTATTTTTTTACTACTGAGTAGTACTCCATTGTGTGAATGTACCACACTTTCTTTATCCATTCTTCAGTTAAGGGGCATCTAGGTTGTTTCCAGGTTCTGGCTATTACAAATAATGCTGCTATGAACATAGTTGAGCCAATGCCCTTATTAATTATTTCCAAAGTGGATTTACAAGTTTACATTCACATCAGCCTATTTTGTCATCAGTGTTTTTGATTTTGACCATTCTGCCAGGTGTAAGATGGTATCTCAGAACTGTTTTGATTTGCTTGCCCGTGATGACTGAGGATGTATTTAGCATTTTCTTAAGTGCATTTTGGCCATTTGAGATTTCTCTATTGAAATTTCTCTGTTTAGGAGTGTACCCCATTTTTTTTAATGGATTATTTGTTCTTTTGATGTCTAGTTTCTTGCGTTCTTTGTGTATTTAGAGATCAGTCCTCTATCAGATATGGTGTTGATGAAGCTCTTTACCCATTCTGTAGGCTGCCATTTTTCTTTTCACTATGTCCTTTTCTTTACAGAAGCTTCTCAGTTTCAGGAGGTTCCATTTATTAAAGGTTGCTCTCAGTGTCTGTGCTACTAGCGTTTTATTTAGGAAATTGTCTTTTGTGCCAGTGCGTTCAAGGACACATCCCATTTCTTCTCTGAGGTTCAGTGTGGTGTGTTTTATGTTGAGGTCTTTGACCCATTTGGTCTTGTTTTGTGCATGTGATAGTTATGGACCGATTTGCATTCTTCAACATGTTGATATTCAGTTATGCCAGCACTATTTGCTGAAGATGCTTTCTTTCTACTTTTTTTGACTTAAAGTTTTAATTTCTTTGTCAAAAATCAGGTATTTTTGGTGTGTGACTTGGTATCCAGTTATTTGATTTGATTTCATTGGTTTTCTTGACTATATGTCAATAACAAGATGTTCTCATGATTGTAGCTCTATAGTAGAGTTTGAAGTCAGGGATGGTGATGCCTCGAGAAGTTCCTTTATTGTACAGGATTGTTTTGGCTATATTGGATTTTTTGGTTTTATTTTAACACATAAAGTAGGATATTGGTTTTTTTTGAGGTCTATGAAAAATTTCCTGGGATTTTGATGGGCATTGCTTTGAATCTGTAGGTTGCTTTTTGAAAGATTGCCATTTTTACTATGTTAATTCTACCTATGCAAGAACATGGGAGATCTTCCCATTTTTGATGTCTTCTTTTATTTCTTTCTTAAAAGTTTAAAGTTTTTGTCATACAGGTCTCTCACTTGTTTGTTTAGAGTTACTCCAAGAGTATTATTATTATTATTATTATTGCTGGTTGTGTCTAGTGTGATGGGTGATGTTTCTCTGATTTCTTTCTCAGCCCATTTATCATCTGTATATAGGAAGGATACTGATTTGTTTTTGAGTTAATTTTATATCCTGCTACATTACTGAAGGTGTTTATCAGTTGTAGGAGTTCCCTGGTAGAATTTTTGGCGTCACTTATATATATTATCATTAGCAAATAAGGAAAGTTTGACTTTTTCTTTTTCCAGTTTGTATCCCCTTGATATCCTTTTGTAGTCTTAATGCTCTAGCTAGACCTTTGAGTACTATATTGAGTAGCTATGAAAGAGTGGACAGTCTTGTCTTGTTCATGATTTCAGTGGAATCACTTTGAGTTTCTCTCCTATTCTGACAGGCCTATAGAGATAGAAACTTAAAAGACCATGCACTTTGGTGTTAATTTCTAAACAGAGTTGTGAACAATGGGTTGTTAGGTAAAAGAGTTGAGAAGGTAGAATAGGAACTGCAGTTAATGCAAACAACACAATTATGTTGTATACATAACTATTTCCTTATAGTACTTCACCATGAATTCTATCACTGTTTCATTAATTTGATTATGACTACAGGGTAAGGTTTTAACTAAATGTGCCCAATTTTCTTATTTCTATCTAGTTCTTTATATTTTAATCTTTTAGTTTTGAGACCTGGAAGACTACTTATGTAGGAGCCTTGGTTTTAGTATCAGAACTAGCCTGTGATAGATAGAAATGATGAGGATTTTTTGTATCTGGAAATACTTTGTTAATTTGATTATGACTACAGGGTAAAGTTTTAACTAAGTGTGCCCAATTTTCTTATTTCTATCTAGTTCTTTATATTTTAATCCTTGGTTTTAGTGTCAGAGCTAGCCTGTGATAGGTAGAAATGATGAGGATTTTGTGTATCTGGGAAATACTTTATCATATCTCATACAAGAAAACTTAATTTCAAATCATTGTCTCCAAACCACATGATAGTTAAAAGAATCACATTTTCCTAAGTCTAATAGTGTTCTATATTTTTATACCATAAAGGATTAATATAGCAAAGATCTTTTAATTGGCTTTCTTGGGCTTTATATGTGCCATTTATAGAACTTCTCTGAATTCATTGTTTCTTGTATAACTATTCTTAACAGTATCTATTGGAGTTGCTTATCCTTTTTTAAGTATTTTGAATAACCTATATATTGATGATAATTTGAATTACAATGTAGTTTTAGTCTTTGATTGTCTTGTCAATTTTTTTTCTTTTTCTTTTTGAAAGTACTAATTTGGACTTGAAGAGATGGCTCCACATTTAAAAGCATTTGTTCTTACAGAGGACCTGAGCTTTGTTTCTAACACCCACAGGGCAGCTCACAACCACCTATAATTCAAATTCCAGGTGATCTGACACTCTCTTCTGGATTTCATGGCCACTAGGAACACACATTTAGTGCATTTACATTCTTGCCAGCAAAAAACTCATACATGCCTGCATAACAGTCATACACAAAAAATAGAAAAGAAGTCTAAGATCTCATTGTAATGACACTGATGACTTTTCATGTTTATGGAAATTGAGGTGGACAGTCAGAAAATATAAAATCAGCCATGTATTGTGGCACACACTTTTAATTACAGCACTTTGGAGGCAAACACAGGTGGTCTATAAGCCTGGTCTATAGGACCTGGAAACCCTGTTATGAAAATAAAAATAAATAAATGAGTAGATAAATGAAAGAAAATACAAAATCAGTAATCAATTTACTTAGTATCAATGCAATGCAGCATTTATTGTTAGTCTTTTGTTTGCTCTTCAGATAAAAGCTGTATAAATTCACCTGTAACAAATAAAATACATAAGGATGATGCAGCTGTTGCTATAGCTTCACCGTCTGTGTCCAAGGAAGACTGCAACTTCATGACATTTTCTAGTGGCCAGGTAACAGACAAGGAATCACATTTCCCTATGATTCTTCGGCCGGATTCTCCCAAGTTGTCTTCCTCCTTGGCAGAAAGTACTACAATATTTACGGAGGAAGAAGACAATGATGAAGAGGACCTCAGAAGTAACCTTGAACCTGGGGAAATCCCAGAAGCTCTTAGTGAAGAGCGAAATGAGCTTAAAATTCCCAAGGTACAAGTCAGTATGTATTTCTACTATGTTCATTGGGTGGTGGCCTATATGGTTGTAGTAATGTGTTGTGAATACAGTATATTATCTTCTGAAATTTTGCTTTAAGGCAGAAATAAACAGTATTTACATTTACGAGCTTTAATCATATTTCATCAGTGGAATACATTTTTGGCAGTGAAATACTGTGAGTTCTGGCTTGCATTTTGATTTATTAATACTGAAAACTTTTAGCCACATGTTGAGATCTAATTTTCTTTCACTTCATACTTTAAAAATGCAACATCTTTATTTAGAGCTAATACAGTCTTCACTGCAAATATATACAGAGAGATCATTTATATACACATTAGCAACTTTCCACAAATACTAATACATGATAGGAATTATTTTGAAATCTTAATCATATTACTATTTAGACAATTGTGATACAGATACAGGTGTGTTCCTCTCACCAGCCCTGTTGTCCAGTGTGAGATAAGTTGCCTCTTGGGCACTCTGTTCCTGACAATATGACTATTAAAAAATCAATTTTATTCAGTCTTTTTTTTGTAATATCATGGCTCACATGATTATTATATTCTTTGATTCCTCTTATTTAGAATATTAGAGCTTCATTTCTGATCTTGTTTATTCACATAACAAACCTTTTGCCTCTCAGAAAAGGTAAGCTCTATCTGGAGGTTTCTCATCCTGCTTGGTTGGTTCTACAGGCCCTTTTAAAATAACCACTCAGAGACTTCATATTAGTTACATAGCGTTTGGCCTGTTAACTCATG
>JAQHUG010000339.1:1121190-1143330 GCA_028555095.1 Dicrostonyx torquatus | reverse complement strand
TTTCTCTTCCAAGCCTATGTTACTTTTAAACACACTGTGAAACATTTTGAGATGTTTTTCATCTGAATCTGTCTGTATATATACCTCTATCTTTTTATGACCAGATGAGTATCTAATCTGCTAAAGTAGAATGACTAGAATTACTAGAATTAAAGCAGCAGCTTTGGAAGCTTACTCCGCCCCATTCCTTGGCTTCCTAATAGTCTAGCTTCATGTTGGAGGTACTTGTGGGAGCCATGTTACATGCTACAACTCTGCAGTTTCCAGGTCCATGCTACAACCAAAAAGCCTGCCGCTGGCTGCTCATAAACAACATTTAAGGTTTTGGTAGTAGGGACTCTTCTAAGAATCACTTGGTTTTTGCCCCTAACATTGAGTCAGGTGGCCTCTATTAAAGGAGCTGTGCCTTTACTTTTCTCTACCAAATGGAACAAATCCCAAGAAAATGCTGCTACCAAGAAGCCATGCTTGACTCTGTTCTTTTGTCTCTAAACTCCATTTCCAAGCTCTCTCGGATTTTATGTGGCTGTAGTTGCTAAAGGTTGGGTGCCATTTGTAGCAGATTTCTTGTCCCACCTAGTCCTGCAGCTGCTTTTAAAATATACTGAGAGGCTTAATATTAATTGTGTACTGTTTATCCTATTAGTACAGGCTTATTATTAACTAGATGTTACAACTTCAATTAACCCATTTCCATTATTCTATATTTTACCACAAGGCTTGTGGCGTGGTACCTCACAGCTTACTCCTCTCAAGGCTACTGATGTCTCCTCAAACCTCGCATCTTCCTCCCTGTATCTGTTTGGATTTTCTGCCTAAGTATATTCTGCCCTTCCACAGGCCAAAGTAACATCTTTATTAACCAATGTTAATAAAACATATTCACAGCAAACAGAAGGGCATCCCACATCACCAAGCCCCTATGCTGGTTTTATGGCTAGAGCCTCCTTTCTGTATTTTTCCATTGTTCTCGTTTGGTGTTAAAATTATATGTTTGCCAAATGATCAGGAATAGGTCAAATGAGCTAATGCTTTGCTCAGTTGTCTGTGAGGAGCTTCTCTGTCATTTGAGAGGGTACCTGATCAACCTGTTGATTGTTCCCTGTTTGCTAAACCTATTCTGAGCTTTTTCACATACTTTAGTGACAAGGCATACTATGAAGACAGCGTTTACAAATAGTCTATTTCTTAGTAGTGTTAAAATATAGTTCAATAATTTAATCATAATCAGTGGACTTGATCATTTTTTAAGTCCTGTGTTCTACACAAATACAAATATATCCTTGAAAAATATTGAAAGTATAATTGAAAAGTGTCTCCTAGGGGCTTAAAAATATCTTTCAAAATTTAATGACTTCATAACAGGAATGCTTCATTTAAAAGTAATATTTTCTTACTGAACCCATGACTCATTTCTCAATAGAAAAAAAATCATTTATTTCATTTGGCTGGTTTTTCCTCTTTGTGAGGATAAATGCTAGATCATTTGCCAGATATTTATGTATGAAAGACTAGAGGTGATACAACTTCACAGTTCTTGATCATTTTATGAGTGAGGGTGTAATGGTGGACTTGGCCAGTTTTAAAGGACCTTTGAAATCTTGCTAACTTTGGTAAATCTTCCATGAAAGACAGTATTTTTTGAAGGAGAATTAATTGATCTCTTGGGGGAAAAATGCTACCCCTTTTCCTTTACCTCCCCTTTCTCTCCCTCTCTTCTTCTCTCACACTCTCCTTCTCTCCCCCTCCCTCAGCCTCTCTCCCTCTGTCTCTCTGGTAGTACTGTGGATGAAAACCCAGGGCCTTGTGCATGCTAGGTAAGTGTTCTACTACTGAGCTCTACCCTAGCTTGTAAGTCAAAATTGCTTAAAATGCTAAGTTCTTAAAGAGTAAATAAGTATAAGATTTATTACTAAACAGTGATATCATTTTAAAGTATTTTTTTAAACAAATCTTTATTGAGTCTGAAGAAACAGCTCAGCAAATAATGTGCTTGCTATTTAAGGATGAAGAAAAGTTAGCCATGGTTGCACTAGTTTGTAACCCCTGTGTTTGGAGCCAGAAGCAGTGGAATCACTAGAGATTATTAGCCAGGGAAACTAATAAAGAGGTAATCTCTGGGTTCACTGAGATCCTGTCTCAAAATGTAAAGTGGTAAGCTAGTGGTGTGTCTGCATCTTATGTCTGCCTGTTCTTCTGCCACACACATGCACATACCACACAAATAGGTAAAAGAAGTAAAAACTGAAAATAATCAAGTATTATTCATGGAGGTTTGTACTTTTTTCTTCTTTCTTCTATACTAGATAATAGAAGGACAACCCAAAACTACTAAGAGTTGGCGCCATCCACTTGGTAAGCCTCCAGCCAGATCCCCAATGACTGTTGTGAAGCAGCAGATAGCGAGTGATGAAGGTGAGTGTATGTCATTATTCATCATCTTTTATAATAAATCACTTCAAATCATGTCATATACGCATTGTCTATAGTTTTAACTTGAATCATTTCAATTCATAAACCCACTGAGAAACCACCACTTATCTTTTTTAAGTCACATATCCCATTGTAACAATTACTTTTCTTTTTAATTTGATTCCCCTTTCTCTGTCTATGTGTTGTTTCTGTGAGACGTCTACTAAGTACTTCTTCATTACATTTCTAACTGATCTTTTCAAGCATTTTTGTTGTTTGTTGGTTTGTACAGTCCATCTTTGAGGTAGTCTCTTTTTCTCATAGATATTATCTAAAGTCACGTATCTTTGAGGGTGTAGTCAAGAGAACAACACTATAGGGATTCTGGTTTAGATTAAATAACACTCACTTGAAGTACCAACATCATTTTTCTGCTTACTGTCTTTTATTTTATGGTGTGTGTTTATGTAGAAAAAAAGAACATAGTAGTAGTAGTACTGTTTATAACAGGTTAGCATCTAGTTGAATAGTAGAAATAAAGAAACATACTAGCTGTTATTTCTGTATATTATCAAGTTAAGTTCTCATTTTTTGTTTCCTTGAGGCAAGTTACTGTGTACTGCAATCTAGACAGGCTGGAGATTTGATCCTTCTGCTTCAGCCTTCTAATTGCTAGGATTATAGATACTGTCTATACTTTATCAGTTCCCTTTCTATTCCATTTTAGTTCTTTTAGCACAAGTTGCTATTGGTTCAAGTTGTTATAACTAAAATACAAATTTAAAAAATTAAATCTAACAATATCTATGAATTTTGAATACTTCTCTTCACAGCTTGCTATTGATGTGGCTTCCCTGAAGGAAAGGGCCTAGATAGAATTATAAAGAAAATTTTTTCTCTCATGTGCTTTTCTTCCTAGAAGCTTATTTTTATGTCATCCATTGAGAATTTGTCCAGAGTAGTACCCCCTTGATTTCAGTGTAAAGAGGTTGCAAAAATTTATAAGTGAATTATGTTAACAAAGTTGACTCAAGGATTTAAGCTTAAATATTTGTATGAAACATTAGTAATTGTTTTTTTTTGCAATAGTTACACATATTAACATTTTCTGGGAATTTATGAGAATTGAATTCTAAAACTGTAAATGTTTCCTAGTGGCTAAAGATGTAAAAAAATCTAAAATGACAATGAGAAATATTCTGCATCCTCAAGTAAATTATTTAGATCATTGATCACTCTTTTTTCTTTGCATCTAGTAGTTCCTATCATTGGAAGTGAAGGAACATTATCATTGTCTAAATGAATTGAACAAGCAGATTCAATCTTCATTTGGAATACACAGTTACCGATGCAACTGATTTTAGGCATTTTCTGCCCTACCAGCTCTTTGGCAATGTTCCTATTAGAATATACCTGTATTAGAATTTCTGAGAAATTACCTCTGTTAATATCAATTAGTGTCCACTGTGGGTAAAAGATCATTTTTGTATTGAGTTTGGAATCTGGTTCTCCTACAGAAAACTATAAAACAAAAATCACCAGAGTAAGCCCTTGTTGAATGTTCTGCTCAGGTGGGACAGACAGATGACATCTGCTCAGTAATTCTGTTGTCTGACTCTGGTAGCTGCCTGGGGTCTCCTTGCTTTGGAACCTGTGTTTCCAAAGCTGGGATTATAGTAGCATCTGTCACCTAGGGTTAATATAGTTAAAACCTCAGTGTCTATAAAGTATTCTGAACTTATGTAAAACTTACTAGTTCTCATTTCTGCTGTTAAGGTGATAGTAAGAAGTGAGAAGTAAGAAGATAATGATAGCTGGATTTTCTAAAAACTAGAGCAAGCCAGAAAAGGAGTCAGAGAAAATTCCCATCTACCTGGAGAATTCTTGCTCTGACTCTTCTCAGAATTTTCCTGGTCTAAATTGGAAAGAAGGTAGTTGGTTTCATAAGACATGCAAAACAGAACATTTGAGCAGCCAACCCTTTAAGAATGTACATGGGAAAAGCAGAAAACAAAATCAAAACTACCATGGACTCAAGAAGAGAACCAAACTGCTTGCTTGGGTTTGAGTGAAGAATGGTTGTAGGATAGACAAATTCATCTAATGAATGCCTAGCCTTAAGAATGAGGTCAAATTTTACTTCTTACTCCATGTACCAAATTTAGAAGGGATGTGTTCTCTGCTAGTTAATGCCTGTAATGTGTCTGGCAGAAGCAGTGGAAATTTCTTTTAAACTCTTGGAAGAAGAGTTTCTTGCTCTTAGTAGACTCTGGTCTTTCTGTTTTTTGAGGTTTGTTGTTATTTTATAATTTAGACAAGTCCTCTTTCTGATTTTATTTTTCTCTTATATAAGATTTGTTATTTGATCATAAGATATTAACCCTATTTCTTAACCTGTGGTGATTTCAGCAGTTTGAGCATTTCAAAGCCCACATTGTCACAACAGTGAGATTCATAATTTTTTGTCCCCATCTGTAGGCTGTGGAAATCCCCTAATATTTTCTGGGCATTGATTTTCAACCATATCAGGACTTATATCTTTGACAAAGAAAATGTTTCAGGACTATATGGTATAAAACAGAGTTGGAATTATTAAAATTATATTTAAGAATAACTTTTATTCTTTGAAAAATCTCATACATATGTAACCTGTCTCTTGATTGGATCTACAAGACAGGTTTGGCCACCTGTCCTCCACAAGCTTATTAAAAGAACCAAATCACACACCTTCTTAGGTCTGGATGGAGGGGGGAGGGCCTTGGGCTTCCCACAGGGCAGGGTACACTGCCCCCTCTTTAGGAAGCAGGGGGAGGGAGGAGGGATATTGGGGCAGCGGGAAGGCCTGGAACAAGGGAGTAAATGTAAATTTCTCTTTTAACAATAAAAAAGGATAAATAAATAAATAAAACTTAAAGACAATAAAAGAACCAAATCAATAGTAAGAAGGAAAAAATAGAGATTTATTCATTGTAACTACATTGGGAAATGTGGCTGAGTGGCTATCTCTGCCAAATCCATCTTCATACTTTTGATGTTAAGTTAAAAGGCCAGATTTATTTACATTAAGTTGTGGTTTATCCCACCATCAATTTCTCTCCTGAATGGTGGTCTGGTAGACTGTAAATCTCTGTAGAAGAAAATCATCCCCTCTGGTTTTTAGACTTTTCTTCTACCAGAGAGAAAATGCTGTGGAATTCCTACTTTTTGAGGGTCATTTTTTTTCTTTCAGTAATCTGGTAGCAATGCTGAGGGACCTAAGTCATTCTTAATCTCTTTATCCTTACCAGACCAACTACAATAGCATGTGTTAAGTAAGATATTAAAGGTTAGTTTTCCTAAGACCCAACTCATTGTACTGGTTTCTATTTATACCTCTTCAACTCTATTTTTTTTAAATTCTAGAGTAACCAATACAGAAAAAAGATACACATACCTATCTAAATACTGTCTTTGCCCAAGTGTACAGGAACCCCGCCCCACTTTACAAGTTTGAGTATTGGTAGCAGCCACATTGAAGCATTGATTATAGCTCTCTTCTTACTGTTCCCCTGGATTGGGCTCTAGTAGCCATAGCTAGCTAATGTGAGACATCTGTCATCTTTAAGCCACATGTAAGAAGCGTGTAATGATGATAAACAGAAAGATGGGATTTATTCAGTATGGTCACTTTGGCAAGAGAAATCAGATCAAGTCCATCTTCCCCGTGAAAACTTAAGGCAAGAGCTGCATATAGCTAAGTAGACCTGGACCTTGGTGTGGTCCTTCCCATCATTATTGTCTGGGCCCCAGTTTCTCTTGTTAGGTCCTCTGCAGGTAGTCAGAACTCTGAGAAGTTTCTTCTAAAGGACAAATTTCCCTTCTGAATGGCAGCTGGATTCAGTATTTTTCTTTCCCTGAGCATGAGATTTCAAGAAGAATTCCAATGTATTGCTATTTCAATACTAAGCAAAGGGAAGGTGGGGGACATAAGTTTCTTTTTAGAGTATCTTCATTCCTGGCAGCACCCAATTTCATGTTCTTTCTCTCTGTGTGTTTTTCTATCAAGGAAAAATAAAAACAAAATAAAATAAGCAAATAAAAATCGAACAAGATAAAACATACAAACAAAAAGGCCCTCAATTCAAGCGAGAAAATAGTAAGATAAAAATGCCAAAACAAAGCCAAAAGCATGAACCTGCACAAACATGCATGTACACAGAGATTCTATTCATTCTGTTTGCCAGCTTTTCCTGGGTAAGGTGATTGCCCTGGGGTGTGATTGATATATCCAATTACACTCCACTGGATAAAACTGACTTTTTCCTTTGTCAACAATGATCAATTGCAGATAGCTTCCCGGTGGTACCCAGTGTCCATTTCACCCTTGCAACTAATTTGAATCTGTGCGGGTCCTATCTGTGAATTCATATGTGCATTTTGTGCCTTGAAGATACTGCTTCTTTAGAGTCATCCGTATTAGATTTATTTTGATTAAGATGAATGATATGTCCTATTATTGTTATGTCCCATTAATTAAAATGGAAGGGAGGGAGGGTGGCCGAGATTAAAATATAAGTTTTTTTTTTCAGAGCCTGTTTTGGAAGGAAATCTTTGTAGAGTTCTATACATTCAATATAACATTTCATAGTTTTGTGAACTTATGACTCCAGTATTATTTTATATAAACAAGAGGCATTTTAGTGCTTTATAAAAGTTTTATGATGCAAAGATATCATTTTATAGATTTTAAGAAACTAAAAGTACGTAATTTTATAAAGTGGTATATATTTAGCAGGCCTTGCTATACAGTCACACATTCCTTTTATTTAAGCATTCCAAAAATAATTTTAATGCTCAACTTAAAAAGAAAACTAAAAAGCTGAAAATAAGTAGAGTTTTACTTCTCTATTTTAGGAGCTTCTAGAAATAAACTGGGCTTTATCTTACTATGTGTTTTTTTCTCTTTCTGTCTCTCATTACATGCTATTTTTTTGTTTTGTGTTTGTGAATGTATTTGACCAGTTATATGCCACGATGTCTGTCTGTTCAAAAGACAATATGTAGGAGTCTGTTCTCTCCTTCCATCATGTGGATTCAGGGATGGAACTCAGGTTTATCATCCTCGAGACACGCACCTCTACTGACTGAGCCATCTCACTAGGCTCATGTTGTTTATGACTTGGGTCTCTGTTCTGCAATATACACATGCACTTCCCTGTTATGAACATCTCTGATGTTATTTTTTTCACTTTAGTGAAATAAGGTTACTGTCCACAGAAGACAGAAAAACGTCTAGACTGCTTGTTTCAGAGATAATTCATGAATTTTTATGACTTTTGTTTTTATATTATAATTGAGGAAAGGTACATATGGACTGTCATGTTTATGTAAATGGCTTATTATCTTGTAAATTATCTCTGTACCTCATTGATACTGCTGTGACTACTAAATGAATAGGTAGAACTTGAGAGCAGTTAGGATATAAAAGAGCAGAGCTAAATAAGTCATAGTGGTAAGTAATTGGGAAGAAAAGTTAACTGGGAGTTAGTATCTAGGTATCTGCTCCTGCCTCATCCCTAAGGCATAGGTAAGAGTTAAGAATTGGAGGGACCAGCCAAGAGCTATGACATTGGTCCTCACTTGAGTCTGTCATTCTGCTTATCTTGGTAGTCCTCTGGGGGGAAAAATATAAGGAGAAGAAAAATGAAGAAAGGTTGGTTATGTTTATAGGGTTCAGTGACATTGTAGACACCAAGCCATGTAATTATCATTGTTTATATTAGTACCGCAATGTCCTCCCTCATATAAGTGCCATCATCTTGGTGGCACAGTTAACTATAACCATCTTTCTTTGCACACACGTTGGTCAGGCAGCTTCAATGTGCATAACGCTAAGTAGGTGAGTACCTGCATCTCCAGTGGGAACTAGGTCTCCGTGTGTTCCTAGGCTTCACTTGGATCATGGTGACTCTTTGCAAGCCTTTCTATTTAAAGACAAACCCTCCTGTATAGTTGCTTTACAATTTAAAGTATGGCTTCTCTCAGGAAGCCATTAGCCAATTCCTACTTTTTTGCCCTATGTCAAGTTGCAATAGAGAGGACAAGGGAGAGAGTCCAGACATACCTCCAGTCTCAATCACAGGAAGCCATAAGCCATGAAAGAAAGTCAAAGGAAATGCTGAATATAGTTCTCCAGACATTCATATTTTCATAGGCTGTCATCAGGCTTTTTTTGGGGGGTGGGGGGAGAGCTTTAACACCATTTTGAAATGTTCCAGCAATAAATAGCATAGCTTTTCCTACTGGTTGGTTTGCTGCCATTGCATTCATTGATCAGGGTTCAGAGTATAACCACAGGTTATTGTGTCTTCAGAAAAATGAATCAAACTGGGAACAAATGAATGATGAGTGAAGAAAGGCGTTCTAAAACATGGGCATTGACTAGATAGTATGAAGAAATCAAATCACCAAAAAGCTACAGTGCCATCAGTTATTAGAGGTTATTTACAAAACCACTTTGCTTGACTGTAGATATCACAGGGCCTTTCTCACACATGATATTGTTTTCTATTTAGAGAGAGAGAGAGAGAGAGAGAGAGTGTGTAGTCCTAATGGGGATGAGTTTCCAGTCTTTCTACAGCTAGCTTCTTTTACATTTGAATTTTTATGCCTCTTTCTCCAACTCTGCTTTCCCATGACAACTACTTTGTTTTCTACATTATGGGTGCTCTGTAAATACCACAGAATTTGAAATAGAAAAATCAATTTAATTAAATTCAGTTGATAAACTTTTACTGTGTTAAGTGAGGAAAATGAAAGTATTAATAAGAGGGTCACTAGCTTAGTCATACTTAAACTTCTTAACCGTGTGGGTGGTTTTGCAGTGGAAGCTGAAAAGATAAAGTGATGAAGTTTAAGGAGGGATTGGTTTAATTTTTCCCAGCAAAAAGAAAAATAGGTTATGGTCCCATGAGATGATCTGTTATCTCCTATTCCAAGGCTGGAGAAGATGACAAGAAAACCCAGTTATTCTATTTCATTCATAATATGCTTGATAAAATAGGCTTAGCATCTGGCATTGATATCACAGTCATTTACAACTACTCAATGTCTTAACAGGGTGATACCTTTTTCTGAGTCTTCTGCTCACTTTGTTTTCCTCTTTTCTCTCTTAAGAGTCACCTGAAATTCTAACCATTGACGAAGAAGTGGAAGAAACAGAGTCCTGGGCAAAGCCTCTCATCCACCTTTGGCAGACAAAGTCTCCTAACTTTATGGCTGAACAGGAGTATAATGCAGCTGTGGCAAAAATAGAACCACACTGTGCAATTTGCACTCTGCTCATGCCGTACTACAAGGTAATTTGGAGTGTAGCTACCAATGTATCCTTCCACTGCTGTACTTTCTTAAGGGCTTTTGATGGGCTCATTTTTTGTTTGTTTGTTTTTAGTGTTTATTTATATTAGTGCATTTTAGAAACTTACAGTTCTAAATCCAATTATTTTACTAAAAGGCACCAATGTTCTTTCTAACTTAGAGCCTGGAAACAAAACATTTCATAGAAAAAAATATACTTAGTATTTTTTAAAATTGAAAATACTCTTGAATAATATGGATATCAGTGCCCTGCCCTCCCCTTTTCTTTCTTTTTTACCTTTCCATCAGAAACATGCCAAAGACACATCCAAGACTGACTACAAACTGTATTTATTCACTATTATCAGACTACTATGCTTGTTGATTCCATCATTATTTCATGCATGTCATTCTGACAGCATCTTAACTCAGGCATGAATGTATTCTTCTGAATTCACACAAGAAAGCAATCTTGAATGCTGTATAAATTAAATTACATTGTGTGCTTTAAGGTACAGTATATTAGAAAATCCACTAATATGATCATTATTTTTAAGTTGTGATGTGGGATTTCCCTCTGTATGCAATGAATATATTCTATTTCCATTGGTTAATAAAAAAACTGCTTTCCAACAAAGTTGTGTTTTTCCTGAAATAGTCATAAAGACTTCATTCAAGATCATGAATTTCTAAAAATATCATATAATAGTTATTTAATTTGGATATTATAGAACTGGAGAGAGTGGAATTTTTTCATTTTCAACTTTGTAGTAGCTTATTTACTTTTTGTTTTACTTTCTTTTATCCATTAAATATTTGCTTTTATTGACTCTTATTTAAGCATTTTTCTTTACCTGTGAGTTTTCCTGGCTTATGTAGCCACCTCTTGAGCAGCTTAGGCTACAAGACCTTTGCAAAAAGAAGAATGTCAACATGTAAACTGACAGGTTATAATAATAATAAAAATATTATTTATTATAAGAATTTTAGAAGTTGATTTATTTAAGATCTAGGGAATAATAAAAGTAATCCATTAGCTATAATTTTCCCGTGTTTGCTTAATGATGACTGTCACGTCTGGCACATCATTCTTATCTGACCACATATGCCAGTATGTCTCCTGTATTTCAAGCTTCTTCTGGAGCCCAAACTGCTGCACATAGAAAACCTGGGCATTTATATGTATTCTTTGAAGTACAGCCACATAATATTTTTTAATAAGCCAAAACAGGCATTAGCCTAGTACAAGTATATCATTGACAAGTATAAGCAAAAGTAACTGTGCATTCCTGAAGTATTTTGGAGCACCATAATTTAAAGAGTTCCTCACAATATTGTATGAGAGCACAGTTCTTTTTTATTCTTACTGACTGATTTATGTATGGGAGTCTTTAGAGGAGCATTGGTAAAATGCTGCCAGTCAAAGAAAACAATGAGAAGTTGTAATTTCATGGCTAGAACACATGGCAAGTGGATTAATGAATAAAAGCTGAACTCTTTCTTGTCTTTAATCTTGTGTGTGTGTGTGTATATATATATATGTATGTATGTATATATGTATATATGTATGCATGTGTATGTATGTTATCTTTTCAGCCGGAGAGCAGCAAAGAAGAAAATGATTCTAGATGGGAGACAACAGTAAATGAAGTGGTTGAATCTGGAAAAAAGACTAAACCCATTATTCCAGAGATGTGTTTTATTTATAGTGAAGAAAATATAGAATATTCCCCGCCAAATGCCTTCCTTGAAGAGGATGGAACAAGCCTTCTGATTTCCTGTGCCAAGTGCTTCGTGCGGGTTCATGCAAGTAAATAAGTTTATGGTTTTCTAGCCCCTGGGTTTTCAGTATTTTACATAGCTCCTATAAATCACCTTATTATAACCTGTCAGTTTACATGTTGGCATTCTTCTTTGTGCCAAGGTCTTGTATCCTAAGCTGCTCGGGAGGTTACTACGTAAGCCAGTCGGCTAGCCATTTTACTGTGTTCCCACTTCTGTAGTGCTAGGGTTGCAGGTGTGTACCACCATGCCTGGATTTATGTGGTAGTGAGACTGAGCCCAGGACTTTGTTTATAGGAGGCACAGCTGGCCAGTAGAGCTGCATTTCTAGTCTTATTATGAATATTCTTAATGGCTTCCATTAAGATTATGAGTGGAGATAATCATCATTTTCCCCAATTTTATGAAGCCTCAGTGAAGAGAAGGTATGAGTATTTTATTGTCATGAATCAAGGTGACATATCAAATAAGTGATATATCAAATAAGTGAAGGAGCTCCTTCACCTTTTTGTATTTTCTGATACTAGATTGTGAAAATTTAATTCCCATCTTTAGTTTTGATTGAAGACTATTTTTGTGACTTTTTAAGACTCATTTTGTATGCTCCACAACTTAATATATTGAATTAAATATTTTTACTCAAAAAGATACAGAAAGTCCTATTAATAGTCATTATAGTAGTTGGGTTTTACATGTTTCACAATTCTTTTATTTTTAAATAGGTATATATTTGTAAACATTGATTTACCACATAAGTCTCTTAGAATATATAGAAAAATTCATTACATATTACAAATCTAATAGTAAAGTATTTCAACATTCCTGATTTTTCTCAATTACATTTATTTGTTTGGGGGCATTATTGGTTTTTTTCCTTTTATCTTTTATTGGTAGGGGCCAAACAAGAGCCTGATGTATGCTAAATATTTCTGTGCCACTGAACCACATCCCAGACTCTTAATCCCAATTCTTTTTTTCTCCTTTAATTTTTTATAATTTTATTAGATGCATGAGTATTTTGCCTATATGTATATATGTATTCTGCATCAGGGGTTGGTGCCTTGGGAAGTCAGAAGAGGGCTTCCAGTGTTCTGAAACTGTCATTATAGCTGGTTGTGAGTGACAGTATTGATGTTAGGAATCAAATCTGGATCCTCTGCCAGGGCAACAAGTTATCTGAAGTACAGTAATAGCAATCTTTTTATACTGATACAGCTTTGGAAGATATAACACACACACACACACACACACACAGAGTGGGAGAGAGACATATGTATGTACATTATTTTACCATACATTCCTATGTATAGCCATGACACAAACCCCAGGCAACAATATATGTACTCAGCCTTGTTTTCTGAAGTCACCAGCTATGTAGTCTCACCATTCTAATCCCATGGACATAATTGAATTCAGCATTTGGTTTGACTTGGTTACATATGATATGGTTTTCTTTGATGCATTGCATGTCTGAGATTGATAGAGACTTACTTACATTTTTGGTATGCTAGGCATTGAATAACTTCATTTGTTTATTTATTATTATTATTGTTAAAAGAAAAATTTACATTTACTCCCATTGTTCCCAGCCCTCCCGCTCCCCCACTACCCCACCCCCCTCCCCCTGCTTCCTTAAGATGGGGCAGGATACCCTGCCCTATGGGAAGCCCAAGGCCCTCCCCCCTCCATCTCGGTCTAGGAAGATGTGCATCCATATAGAATAAGTTCCCAAAAAGCCAATACATGCAGAAGAGCTAGGTCCCGGTCCCATTATCATTGGTTTCTCAGTCAGTCCCCACTGGCAGTCACATTCATAGAGTCCAGTTAGGTCATATGCTCATTCAGTCTTGGTCCAGCTGGATTCGATGAGCTCCCAATAGATCGAGCACACTGTCTCTGTTGAAATATGTATTTTTCCATACTAGATATTTTACATAATTCTTTTTTGCATACTAGACAAGTCTATTCCCGATCTGTAACCTTTGTTACAGAAGTACCTCTTTGTACTTTTTATTTTGGAACTGTCTCACTTGATTACATGGATTAGCTTTGAGCTCACTATAGGTTGTGTAGGACTTGAATATGTGATCACTATGCCTCAGCTTCTTAGTAGTTAGGATCATAGATTTTTTTTCTACCAGGGTGTCTGTCATTTTTAAGTCGCAAGGGACTTAATGTATACTTCCTCCATGTTATTATATTGTAGGTTGTTATGGTGTTCCTTCTCATGATGTCTGTGATGGATGGCTGTGTGCCCGGTGTAAAAGAAATGCATGGACTGCAGTAAGTAGATTTTAGTCTTGTGCTATTCCTCCTCTCTTTGTGCCCACTGTGATCATGGCTAAATCTACTGGAATGATAAAATGTGTATATGTTATCATGTACATTTATCCTCTCTCTCCTAGTCATACTACCTAACAGCTTTGTAGCCACTCTAGAATGTTTAGGTGATACTCTAGGTGTCATGGTATTTTAGATCCTATGAACATCCTACTTCCTCAAGTCCACATTTATATTTCCAAGACTAGATTATTTTTATTTAATTTTCTTACACAGTTTGAAATTCTTAGACGTAATTCTGATGTTCAAGAGAGGTATCTTCATGGATCCTTGAAGAAACCACAATGCTGCAATTTTCCAACCAAGAAGAGACTTTCCCTTTGCTCTTCTTTTCATTCACATCTTAAAGTATATGACTGGAGTACCATTGTATGGAAGTCATTACTGTGAACTTTTGACAGAATGTTAATTAGTACTGATTCTCCATTTAAAGACCATAAATTTCTCTTGCTCTAAGTTATTGTTTTCTAAAAAGGCCTTTGGAAGTTTACTTTCAACTGTCTTTGATTTTCGTTTCATTAATCTACTATACCATATACATTTTCCATTTAACTGTGTTCTGTTTGATTGCAGTACTGTGTTCCTCTGTGATGATCTCACAGCACATTTTAATCAATGGCTAAGACTAGCAGTTGCTCTGTTCTTTAGCAGTGCTAATGATAAATTGCTAATAAAAAATTTCCTAGAAGTTAACATCTTAATTGCCGCTATGATGAATATGAATAGGAAGAACTTATCACAATTGTGGAACTAGGTTTTAACTATGGAAACAGACATCGTGGCTAAACTGAAAACAACTTAGAGAAAACTTTCAGGATGATTTCATTTTTACTGTTTACTTTGACCAGTAAGAAAAAGAAGGAGGAAGATATGATCACCTTTTGTAAAATATTCTTTATTGTTCAAATATTATGGCCTATTTTATATCCAATGTAATTGTTCCCATTTAGAAAACTTGTACATTTTTAGTCTGGAAATTTTTTTTTAATTTTCTCTGTTACATTCAGGTAGGCCAACAAAATCTAAGTAAATGAGCAACATCTAAGATAATTAGAAGTCTCTGCTTTTAGGCAGTACTGGAATAAGTATACTCAGTTCTTATTGACAGGTGGCTATTGATATCCAGACTCTGGTTTTTGACCCAATGGGAAGGAAGTCTTTTTAAGTCATTTTGACAGATGATATTCCTTTACTTTACTTTCCTTTAAGAACCAAAAATGAATTTATGAATCAAATTCAGCAATATGTTGAGAGCTCTCTGTTTATGAATGGCCAGGCTCCTATCTTTTTTTCTGGTACTATTGATCTTTGCATACTAGAGCCTGAATCAGAGGACGGCTCTGCCATACTAGTTCTGATCCACCATGCTTGTTTAATGTGGGATATTTTTAAAATAGTTCAAAATTGATTTCAAACCCTTCTCCCTTAAACTTTACAGTATATGTAAAGCCATGTAAGTTGCTTTTGGACTGTAAAGCATACGGTAACATACCACTTTCCAATGATTTTCAAACTGAGATAACTTCCCAGCATTTCATTGAAATGACCTGAATTCACATCGAATTCCCCATTTTGTAGTTTATTCATTTCAAATAAGCTTCTTCTAAAAAGATTCACTCTCATTTCTCCTGAGAAAT
Organism: Dicrostonyx torquatus; assembly: GCA_028555095.1. Lineage (NCBI taxonomy): Eukaryota > Metazoa > Chordata > Mammalia > Rodentia > Cricetidae > Dicrostonyx > Dicrostonyx torquatus. Next base: position 1,127,824 of record JAQHUG010000339.1, on the reverse strand, counting down.
AATTGAGTTGTTTTCCAAATATTATGTAAAAATACTGACAGAATCAATCCGTATTGATGAGATGTAGAATGCAGTTAGGAATTGTGTTGCTCTATCAAAGTGGTGGTAGATTTTATTTCTACACTCTGGGTTCACTAGCCTTGAGAAGTTGGTTAGATTTCTAGTACTAAGCATGATTTCCTTCCCATTGAGTGGGTCTTACATCCAATTAGACTTCAAAGGTTTACTACTACCCACATTTTAGTGGCACTTCCTGCATCGTCATGCATATGCGTATCTTACCCTGCTAGTCTTTGTTGTAGTTTATAGACATTACAGCTGGGTAGGACTCCTAATTGTTTTTTACCCTTGGTTGTTGACATGGTATTTTCTTGTCCTATGGAAACTGGACAGCCAGAAAATAAAGTCATGAAATGTGCAGGTAAATGAAAAAACGTTATGTTGAACTATATCCAGAAAGACAAATGTTGCTTTTCTCTCATCTAGGTGTATCCTAGATGAAAAGCAGTTCCTACTTCCAAATCTTCACAAGTATGACTACAATATGAGTAATCACAGACACCAGGAAAATGTTGAGGCCGTAGCCATTGGCAGGGCTTGGAGTGGCTCATGGAGCAGGGAGCTTGAGAAGAGAGTAGCAGGATACAGGTTTTATAAAAAGGACACAGAAAAAGGGGGAGGATCTACAACTGGGAACCAAGAATGAGGTAGTCAATACAGTACAAAACAGAGTGGCAAAGACCATATAGCACCAAGGTTATTTGATAAAGCCTCTTGGAAGCATACTATTTAATTATATTCAATACATGTGAGCACATTTGCATGTGCACCCTATGCTTTACACAGAGAGAGATAGGTACACACCTCTTAAACAAGTTATGTCTTTTGGGCTGACAGTGTTCCACACAAGACCCATAGACTAACAAAACACTGTCAGGCACTAGAACCCTCCTTACAGTGATTGGTCAGAGTAATCCAAGTGACTCACAAAGCAATATAGACTCTCTTTATAGCTCATGTGTGCCCTTCAGAAGTTAGATATGAACCCCTATTTTTGAATATAGCACACACTTAAAACATAGGATTTGGATGACAAACTGGGTTTAACCTGACATGTTAATCCATGGGACAAGTGGGGATGGGAAAAGAAAAACAAACCCTAATTAACAGGTGTCTCTGAAACAGAAAAGATTGTTGTTTGTGGTCTAGAATTATGTTTTCACGTCTCTTTTATTTGTTTATTTATTGTGTGTGTGTTGTATTTGTTTTTGTTTATAAACTCCCTGAGTATACTTAGTGCTATTCATGGTTTGGAACCATCTACTATAGGCCTACATCTTTGAAGAAAACTGACTCTCCTCGTCCAGTAGCCATCAATAGCTTCTGGGTGGAACTTCACAAGCCTTTCACTGTTACTGAACAATTTTTCAGGGGCTTGGTCTTGTATAGGTATTATGTATAACAGTCATAGGTGCTGTGAATTCATGTGTGCTATAGTGCTGTCATGTCCCGCAATTATTTCTGCCTCTTATAATCTTTCTTCTCCTGCTTCCACTCTTATTCCTGAACATTCGTTGTGGCAAGGGTGGTGTGTGATGTAGATGTCTCCCCTTTACAGTTGGGTACTCTACTGTCTTCTATTCTCTGCATATTGATTAGTTGTGGATGTTTGTTTTAAAATTTTCATAGAAGACTTCGAGACCTTTGGTTAGATTTATTCTAATATGTTTTTTGTTTGCTCATTTGATCTTGTTTTGTTTTTTTTTGATGCTAGTGCGAATAGAATTGATTTCCAGATGTTTTTATTATTGTCATATAGAAAGGTTACTGACTTTTGTGTGTTGATTTTATATCCTGCCACTTTTCTGAAAATGTTTATCATCTCAGAGAATATGCTTTTGGAATAGAGTCTCTCATGTATAGATTTACATATTTTGTAAACTAAAATTCTTTGACTTTCCTATTTTTGTCCCTCTTATTTCCTTTTATTGTCTTACTGTTCTACCTAAGACTTCAAGTATCATTGAAGAAGAGTGAAAAAAATAGATACTCTTGCTTTAGGTGTTAAGTATAATGTTGGCAATAGATTTGAAACACACACATTCCTTTTAGGACTTTAATATGAAGGAATGCTCATTTTATGAAAAACTGTTTCTGTGTCTACTGAAATGACTATGTGATTTCCTTTCTTCAATCTATTTGTTATCTTTATAACAGTAATTGATTCATCTATATTGAACCATCTTTGTAATAAACTTATCTTGATTGAGGTGAATGATCTTTATGATGTGATCTTGAATTCTGTTTACAAGTATTTTGTTGAGAATTTTGCCAGGACAAATGTTCACTGGGACAAATGGTCTCCAGTTTTTTTTTTTTTCCTTCTCCTTTTTGCCTGCCTGCCTACCTGCCTGCTCTCCCTTCCTTCCTTTCCTCCCTCCCTTCTTCCTTTCTTCCTTCTTTCCTTCTTTCCATCCCTCCCTCCCTCCTTCCTTCCTTCTCTCCCTCCCTCCTTCCGTCTGTCCATCTGTCCATCTTCCTTTGTTTTGTTTATGTGTTTGCTTTGAATATTAGAATAATACCCTCACAGAAACATAAGTTTTTTACTACTCTCTCCTTTCTATATAGTTTGAAAAACATTGATATTATTTTATTTTGAAAGTCTGGTGAAATACCCTTTTTCTGGTGAACACCTTGATTTTTATCAATTGTAAGCATTTTAATTCCAACTTCAGTTTCATGCTTTTATAGATCTGTTTATATTATTTACCTTAATTTTTATAATCGCTATATCTATAAATATATTCATTTCTTTTATATATTCATATTGAGTGGAATATATTCTAACCCAATAATTTTATGAATTTTGCTGATGTCAATTGTAGTGATTCCCTTTTCATCTCTAATTCTAATAATTTGCATCTGCCCTATGTTTGTGTTTAATGTGGCTAAGGATTTGTCAATCTCAAAAACCAACCCTTTGTTCATTGATCCTTTGTTTTATTTATTTTGTTTGTTTATGTTTTGCCAATTCTGCACTGATCATAACAATTGCTTTGCTTCAACTTAATTGTGGTTGTTCTTTCTTGCCCAGGACCCAAAGGTATATACCGTTATGTATTTCAGATCTCTCTGATTTCTTCTTTTTTTCTTTATCTTTTTTGTATTTCAGATATAATAATTTCATCAATTACCATTTCCTTCCTCCTAATACATCCATTTATCCTCCCTTGTTATCTTTCGAATTCATGGCCTCTTTTCATTAATTGTTTTTATATGCTTACATGTATGTATCTATATACATATTCCTGCTCTTTCTGTATGTGTTCAGGGATTAATATAGGTACATGGGACTTCTTTCATTGTATCTCATAGGATTAGATAAGTTATGTTTTCAACCTACTTTCTTGTTAAAAAGTACGCATTTTGATCTTCCTACTTGCTATGTTGTTAAGGTTTCTATTGCTTTGGTTAAACACTATCCCCAAGAACAAGTAGAGGAAGAAAGAGTTTATTTCATCCTGTACTTTCAGGTAACAGTTTATCATTGCTGAAGTAAATCAAGAGCAGCTCTCAAGGCAGGAACATGGAGATAGAAGCTAATTCAGTGGCCATGGAGAAGTTCTGCTTATTGACTTGTTCCTCATGGCTTGCTCAACTTGCTTTCTAATATTTTCCAGGACTACTAGTCCAAGAGTGACACTACCCATCATGGATTGGCCCATCCCATATCAATCATGAATCAAGAAGATATACCACAGGCTAATTTGGTGTTCGGGGGAGAGTCTCAACTTTGACTAGTTTGTGTCGAATTGACATACAACTAGCCAACATTTATGCATATCGAAGAGTTTGATCAAATCTGTCCCCTAATCTCTCCCCTCTATTCTCCCCTATCCCCCACACCACTTTCCCCTCCCAACTTTCTTTAAAAACAATACCCGTTGAGTAAATATATTTAGCGCTGCCTCTTTATGTATGGACGTGGAACCATCTTCTGGAACATTGGTAGCCTCTCAGGGATACCAGAAGAAAACAGATGTTTACTTTCCCAGCAGTCATGAGTTACCATCCCTCAATTAGAGATGGAACTTAATGAGCCCCTTCACCCTCCACACTGAGAATCAGGCTGATTTGATATTGTGCAAGTCTTTTGTATATAATTACAGCTTTTGTGAATTCAGTTGTATAACTATGATGTAATGTCTAAGCTGACCTGTTTTTGCTTTTTTTTTGGTTTGTTTGTTTTTTATTTTTTTATTTAACACAGTTACTGGTACCAGATATGGGCTCTTTCTTGTGGCATGGCTTTAGATTAACCAGAATATCATTTCCACAAGAATCTTAACACCTCCTTTTAGTCTTCTCTACTACCAGTTTGATCAGACAGACATTGAATACACCAACCTGTGTTGCATTCCTGTGTTGGTATTAATATCTTCAAATATACAGTGAAAGCCTTAACATAGTACTGTACTCTGTTAGTCTTCAATTCTTGGCCACTTCAGTAGTTTCAGGTACCCATTCCATCTTATAGAATGGACCCTAAATCCAATCAAATAATGTTCATTTTTCCCCATTATATTTGTACCACTATTATACCAGTATATCATGCAGGCAATTCACTATTTTGGTTTGCAACACTTATAGCTACATGATATTGATGTTTACGTTTCTCTTCTTTTAGAGTGCAAAGTACCTTCCAGCACCATGAACACTATTCATTAGGGATGAAACTGCAATTTAGGCACCAGCCAAACTTTCCCCGTTCAATGATACAAGTGTTGTCTTCAGCAGTAGGGCCTTACCATCAAGTTGTGGAGAGTAAGCAATAACCTTGGCAGTAGCCTTTAATATTTGGTGGTGAGGGTGGGTTTCATGGGTAGCTTTTGTCCAGTGACTCAAGAAAATGAGACCCATTCCCAGCACTGGGAGGTTTTACTTTGTAGAATAAGATGTCTAGTTGGAACATAGTTTCTCCTACTATTTGGTGGCTCCATTTAAATTCCTTGCATATATAAATATATGTTAGGAAGATTTTACAGTAATTTTCCATAAAGCTTTTAAAATACCTTTAGTGTTAGTTGTTCCTTCCCTTTGTCTTGCCTTTACCCTTTGCTACAATCTATCTCCTCACTGAATTCTCCTATTCTAGTTTCTCATTTATGTGTCTATAACACTATTTTCTCTTTCTCCTTCCTTGGGATATCCTCTGGTCCCTTCTACTACCTAACTTGTGGTTATTTGGATTGTAATATACATATCTAAAGCTTAACAGTTAATTTCTGCATGTGAGTAAAAACAATATTTGTTACATCCTTCATGATGACTTTTCTAGCTCCTGTGAATTTTAGTTTAACTTTTCATTACAATTGAGTAATATTCCATATTAAATGTGCCATATTTTCCTTTATCCATTCCTATCTTGATGGAAATCTAGAATGTTTCCAATTTCTGGCAATTATGAATAGACCTGCAACAAACAAGTATTTCTGTAGTAAAATATAACATTTTCAGGCTTCTTTAGCTCACAGATCCAAGCTCCTCCACATTTTTCTGAACATTAGTTTAGACCACATAGTCTGTGTTATCACAGCTCTAGTCCCACTTCTGAGTACCAGTTTTCTATGTTATTTTCCTCATTGCTGTGACAAAATATCTGACAAGAAGTAACATATGGGAGGAAGGGTTTATTTTGGCTCCCAGACTAATACACTCCATCATGTAAGAAAGTAAAGGCTTGGGTGTATGTTGGTCCTTGAAACTGACCGCAAACCATGAAATGGAGATTTTTGAATTCATGTTATAATCTTTTTAAATTTTCTCTACCGATGTGATAGTGACAATCAAAGTACTCCGACATAGGTACACCAAAGCCATTTCATTAATGCCTCCAATGATTTCAGTCAATGTGAAAATTGAAATTAATTTGACATCTTCAAAGTTCTTTTTCACAACTTCCCCATATGCAATTATGAGTGCAATAAATGGTGGTTCCTCCGAAGAGACCAATGTACCTAAGCATTTTCACCTTTTTTTCCTTTCTGGAACTTCAAATACCATTGTTTTATCTTAAAGATTTTAGTTTCAAGATGAATGGAAAGGGGCATAGAAGATTCTGTAGAGGTGGTTAGATGAATGACTGTGGCCTTTTGTTATGTAGGTCTTATGATTGTGTAAATTTCTCCCTTAGGAATGTTGTCTCTGCAACTTGAGAGGAGGTGCTCTTAAGCAGACTACAAACAATAAGTAAGTAATACACTGATGTGTTGAATTTCTTCATTTCTTTCTTCTCTTGAAATTCTGCATGATAGTTTGCTTTACCCCTCTCCCTGTGATGTTTCACAGATACTGCTTTCTGGGTCTAGTGTGAAAATTCTTCCTCAGAGACTAAAGCTGACTGGATATAGTATAACTCTATTCTCTGCTTTTTAAATAATGGCAGCCCTTATTTTGTGAATAAATTTCTCCTTTATTGTCTTCCCTCTTATGTTTCTCCTTTTTCTCCTCTCCTACTTCAGCAATACTCCATTCATAGTTAACTGAACTATTCTTTTGTCTTCTTCTTCTTCTTCTTCTTCTTCTTCTTCTTCTTCTTCTTCTTCTTCTTCTTCTTCTTCTTCTTCTTCTTCTT
>JAQHUG010000339.1:1091506-1121150 GCA_028555095.1 Dicrostonyx torquatus | reverse complement strand
TCTTCTTCTTCTTCTTCTTCTTCTTCTTCTTCTTCTTCTTCTTCTTCTTCTTCTTCTTCTTCTTCTTGTTCTTCTTCTTCTTCTTCTTCTTCTTCAATAAGTTGGTAGGAGAACTTAGTTTCAGTGGGGCAAGTAGTCCTGCCTAGCCCATAGTACTGGAATTGGAACTCCTCATGCAAAATGTTTTGATGATATTAACATAATTTCATATGTATGCAAGTGTATCTGGTTACTTGGAATAAAGAGTAAAGGGATTTATCATCCCTATATTGATAAAGTGTTGCCTAAGAGATAATATTTAATTTTAGATAATCTCTCATAAGTTTATCTAGTACTACTGATATTATCCTATAGAGCTGTCACTAGGTTTTAGATGATGTAGGCAGTTGGGACTATGACATAGCTTAGGTGCTTCCTGTACAAATATATAGCATGAGAAGTTGTCTTTTTAATAGTGTTTTTTCTAAAATGCTAATTTTATTTAACTGTAGAAAAATGCTCTGGTGGGGTTAATGGCTTGCCTTTCTTCTTGTGGTCTTAGGACAAAGTGTGACATTTATTAAGGAAAGTAAATAAGCTTTGGCTAAGCCACGTCTAATGGTGCAGTCCTTTAATCCCCGCACATAGGAGTCAGAGGCAGGTGTGCACCTCTTTGTGAGTTTGAAGCCAGCTTGATATATATAGGGAGCTCCAGGGCAGGCAGGACTTGTCTTGGAAAACAAAACAAAACAAAGAAGCTTTGGCTTAAACATGTGTTGATATATTTGATAATATAAATCTTCATGATTTCTGAACCTCTTAAGTCCTTATATTTACTTGGAGGTATAACACAAGATACTAAATAATATTAATAACAAATTTATTCAAATTTAGAATGTGAAAGGATGCACCAGTGAAAACACTTAAAAAAGTAGGAGATCAGGAAACAAGCTACATTTCATTTCTCTTAGCTATAGATTCCTTTGGTTCCAGTAATACTGCAATGAGAAAAATTATTTAAATGCTTACCTAGTTTTAATTTGTATAGGAAATATTTATATTTGAACTAATTTGCCTCAGAACATATGGAATATATCATGTATTATATGAAAACATAATTTGTAGTTAACTGAACTTTTACTCTTTTGTCACATGTTATCCTAAGTATATTACACGTGTAGTATCAAATGATAACAAAAACCTACATTTCAGTATTATTATACTTTTTTGAATATATAAAACTATGTTATAGGACTTTACCTTTACCTAATCCATTTTGTGTATGTGTCTATGCCTTAGTGTGCATTCAGCTCAAAAAATGCGGAAGAGATATCTCATCTTCCAGTACTAGAGTTTCGGGCAGTTATAAGCAGCCATGTAGGTGCTGGGATCTGCCAAGGTCCATTTCAAGAATTACTAAGCTATCTCTCCATCCCCCTTTACTAGTTATTGATGTCAGAGTATTAGGCACGTGTGCTAAATAAATCTACTTGTCATTGAAGAGGTTTAAAATCCACAATTTCTTTGGGATTTTACAGTAGGATTAAGTTTTTGGCTTCATTTCTTCTGTGTACCAAATTATAACCACCAAATTGAAGTATGTAAGTTTAGGGAGCTTGCTTATATTTAATGTCTCCTTTCTTGTAGGTGGGCCCATGTCATATGTGCTGTTGCAGTTCCAGAAGTTCGATTCACTAATGTCCCAGAAAGGACACAAATAGATGTAGGCAGAATACCTTTACAGAGGCTAAAATTGGTGAGTGGTAAAGACCATGGAAGGCGAATCATATCTGCTTCCTTGTCCTATATTTGGTGTCTCTTGAGTAGCTATCATGAAACTCATTCTCTATTGGTCTTCTTGCCAGTCCATTCAGTAACAGAATAGTGCAAGTATTGATAGAGACTGACAACATTTTAATTTAACATTTTCTCATCATGAATGACTCTTTAGCCATGTTTTGAATAAATGTATTTTCATATATGAATGTAGTGTTGCTACATGTTGTTGTTTCATGCCCTTTCTTCACGTAGCTGAGTTCATCTCTCTTGCCCTTTCTTTTTTAGTCTATTTGACTTTTCTTAGCTTTCTCACCTTTTTTATCATGACTCCCATGAGACAAAAAGTGAGGATATAATGCTTTGACCCCAACTTCAGAAGAATGGATTACCAGAGAAATTTCCAGAGCGACAACTATTGCACAAGTATACAGAATAGTGTCTTTCTTTTGTTTGATGGCACCCACACAATATGTTCTTCTTAGACAGCACAAAAATTATTGTTTGTCACAGAGGCAGACAAATCCTGTAGAGTGTACCTCCTGGGAACCTCAATTTCAATGTGCCACCCTCATCCCATTTCTTGCCCACAATTGTTCAGTAAACTCCATTCTCATTGTGTTCATCTACATACTTGTGTGTGGTAAAGTTTGGATTCTGCTTTTCATTGTAGTCAAATTATTACATATCTCCCTGCCCCCAAACTGTAAACTCTTGCCATAAATTTGTTGATATTTCTAGTGTCATGTTGATGTTCCTATTAGCAGAACATAAAACTTAGCTCAGAACAAAAATATTTTTTTCCTATAAAACTTTCAGTAACAGACTTGGATTAAAATGAAAATTTTGTATTCAGTCCTCTGACTTAACTATGACAACAATGACATTGGTTAATATATCATCACTCAATGTTTGCATTGGGTATGTTAGCTTGCCTTTTAATGTCTAGAAATATCTGGAAATCAAAAATCAAAAAGGAGTTGATTAATGTTTTATTATTACTAGTGTTTTAAGTATCTGATAAAAGTATAATTATATAATTTCCCCCTTCTATCCCTCTTGTCTATTTCGCCCCACCTTGCTTCCTCTTAAGTAATGTTCTCTTTTTCTTTTGTTTCGTTTATGTACAAGTACCTAAATCTAAAAATACAGTCTGCAGAGTTCTTTAGTGATTTCAAGTGTGATTACTTAGTATGCACTAACCAATTAGGGGCTCATCCCTGGGAAATGCTGATTGTTCCTCTTAGCAGTCATTGTTTGCCTGTACTGTTTTGTCTAGGATTGAGAACATATTCACCTCATAGCCCCCTTTTACTTGTTAATATTACAGTTATGAAAGAGAACATGTAGCAGTTTTCTCTCTGGGTATCGCTTATTTCAATATAATACATTCTAGATCCGTTCTTTACCTGCAAAATTCATGGTTTCATTTTTCTTTCCAACTGAATAGTATTCCCCAGTGTATGTGAATCACATTGTCATTATCCAGTTATTATTTGCAGGTCATGTAGGTTGTTTTCATTTCCTAGGTATTATGAATAGAACAGCAGTGAACATGTGTGAACAAGTAGAGTATCTGTAGAGTATCCAATCCTTTGGTCATATGCCAAGGAAAAGATTAGCTGGATCATATGATCAACTGATTTTTATCTTCTTGAGGATTCCCCACTCGTTCCATAGTTGCTGGACCAGTTTGCAGTTGCACTAGCAGTTTTCCCCACATTGTCTCCAGCATTTATTGCCACTTATTTTGCTGCTCTTTACCATTTTGCCTACTGTCAGATGAAATCTCACGATTGTTTTAATTTGTATTTTTCTAATTGCTAAGGATGATAAACATTTTTTGAGATACCTTTCAGTGGCACTCCTCTATAGTCTTAGCATTAGCTCCTACATCCAGATTCCTGCCTTTGCTCATCATGTTTGGTCACAGCAATAGAAAGCTAACTAAGATAGTAATACTGTCTATTAAGGTAATAGGTATTAAGAGTACTCCCTCTGTTTCAAATTTTCTCTTTTTAATAATTTGAGAAGGATTGGCAGTAAACCTTTGAAAGTCTGTTAGAATTCTTCTATGAGCAATCTGTCCCTGGACACTTATAGAAGATATTTTATTACTATTTCAAATTCCTCATTGTTACTAACCTTTCTAGGTTGTTGACTTCTTTGTTTTATTTTAGTGGTTTGAATGATTCTAAAAATTCACCTTTTTCTTTTAGTTTTTTCCAGTTTAATGGAGTGCATAATTTTTAAGTATTCTCCTATAACATCCTGAGTTTTTTCGGTGTTGACTGTAGTGTTCCCTTGTTTATTTGTGTTTCTGTTAATTTGGTTCATCTCTTTCTTTACTTTAATTAGTTTGTCCAAGGGTCTATCAATTTTGTTTATTAATCCAAGATCTTTAACACATTGATTCTTCATATTGTTTTCTTTGTTTCTGTTTCATTCATTTCTGCTCAGATTTTTATTATTTCTTGTCATCTAGTGGGTTTAGATTTAGTTTCTTTTATTGTTTTTTTTTTTAAACCCAGATTCTTGAGTTGCATCAAGTCATTTATTTGTGATTATTCTGATTTGTTTTTTTTTTTCAAACAGGATTTCTCTGTGTGTCTGTAAATCAGACTGCATATTTGTTTTCCAGCTGCCTAGACCCAAATAATCACATAGAAACTATATTAATTATCATACTGTTTGGCCTATTAGCTCAAGCTTCTTATTAACTAACTTACATTTTAAATTAACCCATCCCTGTTAATCTATATATCAGCATGTGGCTGTGGCCTACTGGTTGGTAAGGTTCCATCTTTCTCATTTGGCAGCTCCATGATGTCTCTTTGACTCTGCCTTCTTTCTCCCTGCATTCAGTGTAGTTTCCCTGTCTAGCTCTATTCGGCCCTGTCATAGGCCAAATCAGCTTCTTTATTAACCAATGGGGAATCCCACATCATGCAACAGTCCTAACTGTCCTAGACCTCACGTTCCCAGGCTGGCATTTAACTCACAAAGATCTGCCAGCTCAGCCTATAGACATGTAACACCATGGCTTGGCACTGAATATTTTATTTTATGATAGGCACTTTGAGCTATAAATTTCTCTCGTGGGACTGCTTTTAATGTGTCTCAGAAGTTTCATTGTTTTCATTTTCATTTACATGCAGAAAATTTTTAATTTCTTTTTTGAAACATTCATCACTCAGTTAGGGGTTGCTTGGTTTCCATGAATTTGTGTGCATAACAGAGTTTGGTTTGCTGTCCATTTTTAGTTCTATTGCATTATGGTCAGAATAGATACATGAGGTTATTTCAGGTTTTTTTTTTTAATGTTTTAAGATTTGTTTTGTGTCTTAGGATGTGGCCTGTTTTATAGAAGTTTCCATGGGGAATGTGTATTCTTTGTTGTTTGAGTAGAATATTCAGTAGTTATCTGTTGTGTCCAGTTGATATGAGATATCATTTAATTCTGATAGTTGTCTTTTTATTTTTTGGTTCAGATGGGATATTGAGATCACCTACTATTGATGGTTATATCGACAGATATGAGGCTTTAATTCCAGTTGTATACTTTTTATGAAATATGGTACCCCAAAGTTTGGTGTGTATGTGTTTAGGATAGTAATGTTTTTTTTCTTGGTTAATTGTTCTTTTGATTAAAATGAAGTGTCCTTCATCTCTTTTGATTAATTCTAGGTTGAGTCTAATTTTTCAAAGATTAGGATAATAATTTTTAGTTACTTCCTCATATTATTTTATTAGATTGTCTCCTCCACACCCAGTTTTAACTTTGGGGTGATGCCTGTACAGGTAAATTTCTTGTAGATATTAAATAGGTGTATTTTGTTCATTTGTCTGTTCAACAATGCTGTGTCTTTTGATTAGAGAATTGAGACCTTTAATATTTAATGTTAATGTTGAAAGATATGATAATTATACAGGTTTTTTGTTTTGTGGTGGTTTGTCATGTTAATTGTGCTTCATATTTTGTTAGTTATAGCTTTGTTTGTTTTCCTTATAAGTTATCTTGGCTATGTGTGTTTATTCCTCTTCTTGGTCCAAAGTGTTGCTTCCACTAGTCCCTGTATGGTTGGTTTTGAAAACATAATTTTTTTAGGCCATTTATATCATGATGGAATGTTCTTTCGTCTTACGCTATAACAGTTTTGCCAAGTACAGTAGGTTAAGTTACCAGTCGTGGTAATTTAGAGTATATTGATCCACGTTCTTGCTTTCAGCGCTTCTATTGAGAAACCAACAGTTAATTCTGATAGGTTTTCTTTTATATGTGACTTGAGTTTTTTTCTCAACCTTTCCATATGCTTTCTTTTCTCTGTATATTTTGTGTTTTATCTATGACATGCAGTAAGGAGTTTCTTTCTTGTCTTATCTGTTTAGTGTTCTACTTCTTGTATCTATGCATATGTCTTACTTTAGTTTGGTGATATTTTCTTCTATGCTATTGTTGAAAATCTGGTTTGTGCCTTTCACCTGGTTTCCTTTTCCTTCATCTATGCTTATGATTCAATGATTTAATCATTTCATTGTGCCCTACATGTTTCTTTTCTGTGCTTAATTGAAATTTTTATATTTATTGCTTGTGTTATCTAATTCTTGTACTTTATCTTTGAGTCCTCTATTATTCTAGCTGCTGCTTGACTTATTCTACTCATAAGGCTATTCCTCAACTTTTCTGCTTGAGTTATTGATTTTTTCCAATTCCATCTTTATTTCAACTTAAGTTTTCTTCAATATATCCATCTCTTTATTGAATTCTGCTTTGAAATCCTACATTGACTTCATCATTTCATTCAGCCTTATGTTTGCATTTTTTTGGGAATCTTTCTATTGCTATTCTCTGAAGGTTCATTCTCTTTAAGTTTATTGAGCTATTTCATTATGTCTTTAAACTCCTGTTATTCTTTGAAGTTTATAATCTCTCTCTCTCTCTCTCTCTCTCTCTCTCTCTCTCTCCACCTCCGCCTTATTTCACCTAGGTAATTCTCAATGGCAAATATTTCTGTGGGACTGGTGGATTTGGAAAAAGACATACTGCCTTTATTTTTCACATTGTTTTTATTTTCATGACTAAACTGGACATACCATTCTGAGACAACACAGGTTAATAGGGAAGCTGGAGCCTGAAGGCTGGATCTGATATGGGAGGGGTTCTATGCTAGAAGACAGAATGTGTCTCCTGTCTAGAGCTTGTAGGTTGTATGTTTTGAGAGTACAGACTTAGCCACTGGACTGGACTGGAACATGGACTAGATCTGAGGATTATGAATAGGGGAATCTCGCAGACTAAATAGGGTGGCACTGTTGTAAAATGTACAAGACCAAACTTAGCTAGAAGGTTGATGTCGCTCATGAGGGATGATGTCAGATGTTAGCAGGGCCTATGTACTGTCATACAGGATGTGCCTCCTGTCCAAAGCCTGTGCAGATTATGGGCAGAGCAAGTGCAAACTAGTCACTGGATGGGCATCTAGAACTAGGTGTGGGGACTGGGGATGGTGTATAAAAGAAAGGTAGGGTTAGGCATATTCACAAGACTGGGCTTCAGAGCAATACGAAGTACTGCCTGGTCTGAGAGGGTATATGGAGCACCAAGAAATAGTAATGTTATTTTTAAAGACATTTATGCCTGTTTTAGAACTACCTTGACATTTATAGAAAGAATAAGAATGATAAATACTGGCAAAATGACAAAATCATATCATAAATCATATAACTAGAAAGAAGAGAAGGATATGCATTTTAAACCTCCAACTTTTTCACAGCTCATCATTTCTTGATGTCCTTTGCCACGCTATGTCCTTGGACATCAAGAAATTATACACAAAGTCTCATTATCTCCTCAGTCTGTTAGTACCCGCAGTGGCCTATGCCATGAAAATAAATCAGGAAATCTAGTTCTCCAAGGTAGTACAGTGTTCTATAAATCATTCCTCTGAAAAGCCTTAACCCTTTGCTTTGTACAAAACATGAAAAGGCATTTACTTCCTAAATTCTTTTGTATTAAAAGTGCCTAAAAATAGTTGATTATGTTTTCTAGCTTTTTAACGGGAAAGTTCTTGAAGCCTGATATGTGGAGCATCAGCACCAGTGTCACTGAGAATGTGTCATGAAAATATAAATGCAGGGCTTCCACACAGATGTGCGGGATCTTACAGACGTCACTAGTCTGTTTATAGAAGACCTCCAGGTTGCTCTGATTCATGGCTCCATTGTCTTTGATGAGGGGTATAATGTCTATATTGACATAGACGAAGCAGAACATGAAACATAACTGAAATTTATTTAAAGGATTCTGTTTAATTCAACAAACACAGAGCAATCCCCAGTTCTTTCCCTGGAAAAAGTTTAAGAGATAACTTAAGGGGACAATCCCATGTCATTGGTGTCAGCTTTTACCACTTGTGTTAGTTTCTGGAAGTCAGCATCAATAAGAGAGCTTCTCTTAGTTGCTTCATTTGACTTTGTGAATCTCTTTTTGTTAGTTGTTGCCCGGATATTGCCGTTTTATTCCTTCCCAAGACATCACCAGTACCTTAAACAGTGGTCTGCAATAATGATCTTGTCTTTCTGAAGGTTTCATGCTCTTAAATTCTGTGGTTTATTATCCTCAAGTCCTCTTTGTTCTGTGGACATGGTGATGTCTTTTAAGATTTCATGGAGCCAAGCCTGGTGGCAGAACTCTGTGATCCATTCCGCTGGGATTGAGACTAAAGCAGGAGAGTCCCAATTTCAAGGCCTCCCTGGGATACAGAACAAGTTGAGAGCCAGTCTCAAAGAAACAAAGGAGGCTGTCAGCTTGCCTGAAGACATGGGCTAAATCCCCCTTCTTGAGCTGATAGCTCTTTTTAAAGAAAGGTGTAAATCCTCTTTTGATCTCTATCACCAAAGAGAAGTAAAGAACACCCAAACCCTGACCTCTTCCTAACATCAGGTCCCTGAAGCCAATGCCCTGATCAGAATTTCTGTGGCTTTCTCACAGTTCCTTTCCTTTTAATACTGTTTTAAAACAGAGTCCAGTGATTTTTAAAAATATTGAGATATGGTTTAAAGTCATGCTTTGAGATTATACATACTTCTGTTCTGTGGTATACTTTCTCTCCCCATCCCCTGTTTCTCGCTGTCCTTCTTCCTTCTTATCTCCTCTTCTTTCTTTCTTTTTCTCTTCATGGCTCTATGCATACATATGTTTTAAAATAAATTACGCATTTAGTCCCTAGTATAAAATATGTGATTGTACATTGAGCCTAAGTGTAAGGGGAAACTGGTTTACACTTAGTGCCTGGAATCTAGTAATGCTCTCGTGAGGACTAGTGAAAAATAAGGCTGCTCTCATGGATGATGGAGGGACTTTTGCAAGGTTTATTCTTTCGTGTAATGTTGTGCCCCCTCTCCTTTCCTGAAAGAACTTAAAGATATAACAAGATGTCACTGAGGAGAGGAACATAATATTTATGTTGTATAAAGGTAATCGTAGCAGCCCTGGGAAGCTGAACTAAAATGGAATGAAATAAAAGACCAGTTAAAAGACCATTTCTATTCTGGGCAAGACAGCATGAGTAGAAGTGGCAGTTATTATAGATAGGTAGCAAAAGCGCAGAGCAAGATTAAAGAACAGAGTTTTTAAGACTGTCAGTAATCATCAGATGTAACAACAGAAAAGGATTTAGAAGTTCACTAAAAACATAGTGTTTTGGGATGATTTTAGTTTTACCATTTTGGGAGGCATTTTTGTCTCAGTAAAGAAGCAAGCATTCAGATTTAGATTATTAAATACTTGAGTTCTAGTTTCCACATTGAACCTAAAAATTTAATGCTTTCCATTTCCTTGTATATGGAAAAATTCTTCCTTATGTATGATGCTTCAATATTTTAAGTACTTTCATCTAGTGTAAGAGTATTTGCACCTGGGCTTTAACTTCATATATACAAAGGCCTTCTGTGTCCAGGCCAAACAGAAATATCCTTTGCAGTCATGGTTGATTACAAGATCACCCAGGACCCTATCCTGAAGTCTATACCTGGAGAAGCTTGTGAAAATGAATTTGACTTTGCTGACAACAAGAAGTACTTCAGAATATGTCTGATGGGGTGTGGCTATGGGCATGTATTACTTTTAAAGATTGTTTTGCCATAGATGTTCTTGCTGTTAAGGCCCTTAGAGTCAGAATTTGATGTAATGCCTGGTGAGTTAATCAATTAATAAGTATTATTCTCTGACAAATGGGTGTTATTCTCTGTTTTAACCCTTCAGAAATGCATCTTCTGTAGACACCGGGTTAAGAAGGTTTCTGGAGCCTGCATTCAGTGTTCCTATGGCCGCTGTCCAGCTTCATTCCATGTCACATGTGCCCATGCTGCTGGGGTACTCATGGAGCCTGATGACTGGCCTTATGTGGTAAACATCACGTGCTTCAGACATAGAGTCAACTCAAATGTGGTAAGATCTTCTCTCCCATTTGCTGACACTTTATCTGAATTCTTTTCTGGACTCTTTGTAGGTCTAGAATACCTTGTTGGTATTTACATGTCCAGACTATAATATACTTTAGACTAGGGATTGAGGGCTGTTAGTTACACATAGTGGCACAGAAAGAACCCTTCAGTTTCTAACATGCACTATATGCAATATTTAGTAAGTTGAGTGACTGAACAAATGAATGAATCAAGCTCTTTATGTCCATTCTAGTTCAGGATCTGTGTAAAAGGTATCTGAATAATTGTATATATTTATAGATGGTGCACTTTGTGTGTTCAGGGTGTCAGAATATCACTAGAAGTAGAGCAGTGTGAAAAATACCACCTCAGATGTGTAATACATTCTCTATACAACTACACATTTATTCAATCTCTCCTGGAAGAAACAAATAGTCGCAGTGTTGTAAAAGGAATATGAAGAGGGCCAAAAAAATTTTTTTTTGATCCTTAATACCTAAGATGGGTAAGTCAAGACCAACATGGAGGCCCTGGAAGGTCAGTCTTATAGAAAATAAGATATAGCAAGTAATTTGCCCCATCAACGTATTTGTTTGTTTTACTTAAGACTGAATTCCCTTTGAGTAAATACAATTTACACCAAGATAATATGAATTTAACTATAATTTAGTTAACCTCTTGAATAAAGAAATCATTCCCCTCACATAAAAACTTTAAAAGATTATGACAGTAAAGCAGTTTTATCCTAACATGCTTGTCCTGTCTCTAATACCATTTTTCTTCTCTAATTTTTTAAAATTATTTGACAACTTCTTACCTGTAAACAATATATCTTTATCTTATGTACCCTCTGTTACCTTTTATGAGCAGATGCCAAGCTGCCTGCATTGAATTATGTAACCATCTTTCCTACACAACAACCATTTACCTTTTTATAATGATTGCATCAGTTTCACTAGTTAGTGTGCTCGCTCTGCCCCCCACCATCAGATATGAGCTTTTCTGGAACCTTGAGCCCCCGAATTAAATGCTTTCTTTTATTAGTTATAGCAGTAGGAAAGTAACAATGCAATCTGGTGGCAACTTCCCTTAAAACCATTTTAATTTCCTATTGTTTTTATCTAAGTTGTTCAATAAAGACTTAGTAGTTAGATGTTGGTGTGAAAACCTGCTACATCAGAGAAGCTGAGTAGCAGCTAGTTGACCTTCGTTTTTAGCTGGACACCCAGCAAGAGAGTTTTTCTCCACCCATCCCAAACCTAAAAAGGTCTGAGAATTTCTAAGTCCCATCTCCTTCCTGTACATCTCTATCCTTCCTCCTGGGTCCTCCTTACTCTCAATGGCTAATTCTTGTCAGCTAGTCACTGACTACACCCTCTAATACAACATTAATTTTATTAACACAGTCTCAGAATTTCACAGTGAAATCAAATATTTTGCAACAATTGCCTCTCTTGAAGTACATGGTTTTTCCATTTCAAAAACAACAGTGTTCAAACCAACCAAGCTGCTGCTGCTGCTGCTGATGATGAATGGTTGAATGGTAGAGGACATGCATCTCAAAGCAGAAACTGTAATTTGTCTATGTTTTCAACCATGCCTTGACTCTTTGAGATTAAAGGGCTAAATGATAGCTGTGAAAACCATAAAATAAAATTATACCTGGCTCCTGAACTAGTTCTTTTCTATAATGAAACATGTACAATTTAGGGGAAATAAAGTATTAACCTACTACTATGTTTTTCATAAGAGGTTTCTGCTTTTACTTTTTAGTTTCACCCAGTATTTGCTTTATATATTTAAAAGAAAAATTTTAAAACAAATTCTGTCTTTAATATTATAAGTTATTTTAAATATAAAAGTTTATTCAACATTACTGAGTTTGGCGTATGTCTTTATTCCTGTCCTATTGTGACAAAACACCATGACCAAGGGAACTTATAAAAGAAAGCATTAATTGAAGGTTTGCTTAGAGTTTCAGAGTGTTATCCTGTAGTCATCATAGTGAGAGCATGGCAACATGCAAGCAGGCATGGTGGTGGAGCTTACATCTAATCCACAGGCAGCAGACAGGGAAAGGGAGAGGGGTAGAGAGAGGCAGAGAAACTGCAGGACAGAGAAGTAGAGACAGAGATTGGGTATGGTGTTGGCTTTTGAAACCTCAAAGCCCACCCCCAGTAACACACCATTTCCAAAAATGTCACACCTCCTAATCCTTGCAAATTGGTTTCTCTAACTGGGGACCACACATTCAAACATTAGCCTGTGATGGCTGCTCTCTTTCAAATCACCAGACCTTCTATTTCTATTTCTTCTCACAAAATTAAGAACTGGGGTATCTGACCTTTGGCTGCTCTAGGCTATGTGAGACAAAAAAGAATTGTTTTAGGCCACATATTCAATATTCAAGTACCACAAAAACTGGTGAGCAAAACAAGTCTGTTTTAAGGTTCATATCTGTTCCCATAGTTAAGCAAAATAAATATTCCTGTATGGTCCTAATTATGCAGTGACCTTTTACAAAATCTTTTGAAAATTATTCAGTAGTTCTAAGGTTTGCAAACATTGCTAATAAGAACTTGAATATATCCAAGAAATAAAACTTAAAAGATTTTTTAAAGTTTTTTTAGTTTTAATTAAAATATAATTACATCATTTCCCTCCCTTTCCTTTTTCCAAATACTCCTATCTATCCTTCTAACCCCTCCCTCTCAAATTGATAACCTCTATTTCTTTATTAGTGTGTGTGTGTTTATGCCTCTACATCTGTCTTGTATTTATATATACTGACCAAATGTTGAAAATGGTCCTTCCTTGCTAAGTAATTATGTGTCAACTGTTTTAAAACGTTTTGGTTGATAAGTAATTCTGTTTATTATTCTATCTATTCTATTTTTTGTTTCCATAATCAGTGGAAACTACAGAGAAGTAAATTCAGTAGTAAGAAATGAAAATCCCTATGGGGCATCTGTTTCAATTGTACTTGGTTGCGTGGTTCTTCTATTTCATACTGGGCTGACTTCTGTACCTCTGGTCAGTTACTGAGTTCTGTTGGTGTCTAAGATCCTAATTATTATCGATGTAGTCACTCATTTTTTTAGAAACCAAACTTGTGTTTTATGTGTCTGAGTCCCTGAGCACAAAATCCCACCAATCCCTCAGCTTGCCCCAGAATCAGGCCACAAAAACCTACTAATCCAAGCATCCCTGGAAAGCTCCACCACCCTCTCTCCTAAGAAACCCTAAATGAGTCCTGTACTCTGTTCAGTTTGCTGCTTCTCACAGTAGAGACAGTCACCCTCCTGGATTTTTTTCCTTCCCAGTAAATTTCTTGAGTGAAGATTGTTGTATGGTTTGACATTTTCAACCAGATGTAACAACTGTCATGTTAGTTGGAGCATAGCGGAACTGTAACACTTTGGGAAAACATTCCCCTAGCAGAGCAGAACTGTTACACTCTAGGTGATCTAAAGTCCCTAAAGGAAAAAACAAAACAAATCAAAACAGTAGTGTTCAAGGCTTCTTGAACATAATGCTCTGAATTAATATATCATTACTTCTCTAAGATAGTCTTTTCACCTAAGCAAGCTAAACCACAGCCTGGTTCAGACTTAAAAGGGGTTCAGACTTAAAGTATTGGGTCACACTTTGTTTAGGATCTAAAGTAACATTGGGACACATGTAAAAATTTTGTGTCTTAAGATGAAATATCATCACAAAGAATATCAACTCTGTACAAGACGGTATAAACATGAGGAAATAACACAAGATGATCTATTAAAAAGCAGGAGAAATTCAGCTTTCTAAAGTATCACTACCATTAAAAAAAAAAAAAAAGACCTGTAGAAATGAGGTAAAATGAGGCTAAAATGATGTGGCAGATAAGTAGAACTGAATTGGATAATAGATTCTCTTTTTCAGAGTTTCAGGGAAGGGGATAGGAAATCACCAATGTCATCATGAAGTCAGTTGATCAAGTTGACTCCCTGTGGCAGATTAAAGTGTCATGTCAGTGTTCAACTTCTTGAAGTTGATTACTATGTAGAGCTGTGATTATATGAAGGATATCTCTCTCTTAGAAAACAAACATTGAAGAATTCATCATATGATAAATACCATGATATACACAGATTCAAATTAGTTTAAAAAATCCTTAGGGGATTGAGGTGTAGGGCTCGCTGGTAGAGTGTTTGCATGCACACCTGAGACCTAATCTCTATCCTTCTGCTTCAAACATGCACCAAATATTTAGACAATAAAGCACATCATAAGATGTTAGTAATCAGTGGCCAACAAGTAGTAGATGAATAGTTTATTTTTTTACTAATTACATTCTTGAAATTTGAAATTATTCTCTCATTCTAAATTTTAAAAACTTAAATCTTATGAGGTGACATTGGCACATGCCTTTAATTCTAGCACTGGGAAGCAGAGGCAGGTGGAGCAAGTTGTAGGACAGCCAGAACTCACAGAGAAATGCTGTCTTGAAATGCACACCTCCCCCTAAGAAAGCAGAACATAAAACACCTTAAACTGGGCGGTGATGACAGACGCCTTTAATCCCAGCACTTGTGAGGCAGAGGCAGGCGGATCTCTGTGAGTTCGAGGCCAGCATGGTCTATGACAGTTAGTTCCAGGACAAGCACCAAAGCTACATGGAGAAGTCTAGGAAAGAAAAAACCTTGACGAAATTGGTTATTGTTTCCCAAAAAAATACTTTTTATTTTCTGTTTGTTTGTTGTTTTTCATTTCTGTCACTTTTCTTTCTTTTTCTTTGTCTTACAGAAGTCCAAAATTTGTGAGAAAGTCATCTCTGTGGGCCAGACAGTCATCACAAAGCATCGGAACACTCGGTACTACAGCTGTAGAGTGATAGATGTGACATCTCAGACCTTCTATGAGGTCATGTTTGATGATGGCTCTTTTAGCAGAGACACATTTCCTGAGGACATTGTGGTAAGTGGGTTTTTCCTGAGTTTCTAATCCCTCAGAAATGTTTGTAACTAATTGTCTATTACCATTGATAATTTTGATGTTAATTATGCTTTGTAGTATACAGATGAATAGATGGATTTTTTTCCAGCTCTTTTGAGAAATTTTCTTTAGCCAAGGAATATAAGATATACTCTTGCTTTTTTTTTTTTTTTTTTTTGTCTGCTACTACAGAAAAATATCTAAGACTGGGTAATTTGTAAAGAATGGGAATTTATTTGTTTGAGTTGTGAGAAAGCAAGGCAATCCAAGTTCTTATATTTGGTCTGGTAAGTTCCTTCTTTCAGAATTCTCACATGGCACAGGGAAAGGTGGCCATTTTCTCTAGGGCTTACACAGGTTATCAGTCCCATGTACCAGACAACAGCCTTCCAGGGTCTAAACACCTGTAAACCCTTTTCTGACTTTGATGGTAAGGTTGGGAGATAGGGCCTTTTCATTAAGCTCAGGTTGCCCTAGAACTTATAATAATGTATCCAAGGCTGTTATCTAACTGGGAATGATACTTCTGCCTCACTCACCCTCATAAATACTGGGATTACAATGTGAACCACCTGCCCTGATTTGATAATGTTCCCAACCAAGTCCAGCTTAGCAGGTCAGAGAAATGAAGAGGTGTGCTACTATATACCCCTTCTTTACTTTACTTCTTTATTTCTTCTTCTTTACTTCTATTTTTCTCTTATCCCTTTTATACCCCTGACACGACAATTTTATGCAAGAAAATATAACCTCACAACCATGTTGCATATTTTCCAAAAACAAATTAGAATCTTTACACAAGAGGAAATCACATTATGATCACATTACATGTTTTCCTTGGAATCTCAGAAGAAGTTGAACATTTTCCATTATATTAGTTTTCCCACCATAACATTTTTACCCCAAAGTAATGATTCTTTTAATATTGATTAACAAATTTTTAAGAAAGCCAAGTATATTTCAGCTAGCTTCATTTGAACTGGCAGGCAGTTCTTTGCACTTAGTGTAGCAGATTCCTAGCTTATTTCTCCTGTACAAAACCTTAACAAGTGGTCTAGCCTAAACATCTGATTTTCTTTTTTCTTTACACACGAGGTCTTTTAATTTTATTTTATAACTTTGTTTCTTCAGGTGCATACAGAAACCTGTGATTAATTCTGAAAAGTACATGACCAAGGAACTCAGACCTAAACTTGGGCCTTGGGTATAGGGGCATAATTGCTTTCTTTGATCATCAGCCTGTTTTTCCCCATAGGCAAAGTTCATGGGTCTATAATGCATGAAACTTCCCTGTTTACATTTTCCATCCTAGGCAAATCTAGGCATTTGCCTAGGCATCCTAGGAAAACTACATCTAGCAAAGAGATCTGATCTAATTTCTGTCTTTTGTATCTCTCTTTGGAACAATTGCCAGAGCAATTTAAACCATTTCTCTAATCATCTTTACTGTCTTAACCAACTATTTCTTTTAGGGTGACTCAGAAAATTTCAATTAAATCTTTTATCCAACTAATCATCATTGCTCTTATAAAAATATTGATTATGATCTGCAAGTAAATTGCCTAGTGAGGAGTGGGATTTTCCCGTGATACAATCATAGTATACTAGATACAGTGTGGTTGTTTCACATAGGAATCATGCCAGGCCAAATATAGTAGGAAAACAATAGCAGCAAGCAGGTGGAAGCAGAGCAGAAGCAAGAGATATTCTGGATGGACAGATGGACACACACATACATACACACTGGTCCTTTGCCTCTCTAGGGTTGCACACATCATATCTTTGTTTTATGGTGGGTTGTATCCATAAGCCTCATTGCTGACTTCAGCTCCTAAAACTTAGCCACTGATAGTAATGTGTTTAACTTATTAGCTATTTTGCATTGTAGTAACAAAAATCACACAGGAAAAGGACTTCTGGCATTTAGTAAGGTGTGATCTAGTTTCAGGCCCTCACTGTAACACTCAGGCTCTTTCAGCGAAGCTTGTGCATATGTATAGTATAATGTCTGTGACTGTGTTTTCACAAAAAGAAGGGGCTTTACACAGAGATCAGTTTCCAGAGATGAGGCTAGACAATCTAATAGTGTTTCTGTTATACCTTCTCCTGGACATTTCAGTTTGGGGCCCAAGTCGTAATTTTGCACGTGTTGTTTCTGCTTCTTCTCTTTCTCTGTGGATGTGTTGCTAAAATTTGTAATTGTATAAAAGCTTCTTATTTAATTCTTAATTATTATTATCATACATTTTGTGTGATTATAAATTAAATAAAACCTTGCTTGTGAATATGTCCAGAATTTGGATTTTTTTTGGTGATAAAGAAACATTGATTCAATTAACTTTGTTATGCCTATATCTCTGTATTGTTAACTGGGGTGGGTAATATGTTCCAGTCAGAAAAGGCACTTGCTGCCAGGCCTGATGAACTAAGTTCAATCCCCTGGACCCATATGATGGAAGGAGCAAAGCAGCTCCTGCAAGTTGTCTTCTGACTTCCACATTTACACCATGGCATGCACTTACTCCCCTGCACTCAATAAACTCACATACACAAAGTAAGTAAATGTAATGTAATTTAAAATATTTTTTAAAAGAATGACATGAATGGAAACAAGTGTTCTTTTATCTCTGGCACAGCGGCAGCAACTGAATCTACTGCTCTTTGAGCCCTTAATTGTGGCTCTATAGTTATTGACTATTTTCTTCCGTGACTGCCCAATGAGAATTTTACATCCTACCAGATACACCTCCTGCTCCTGCCACCAAATGCAGTTTTCTAACTAAATATGTATCATGTGGTGATATTTTGTGTATGATCTAACAAATAAAACTTGCCTGAAGATCAGAGTACAGAGCTAACCACAAATTAACCATAGAGGCCAGGCAGTGATAGCACACACACCTTTAATCCCAGCACTTGAGAGGCCGAGGCAGTTGGATCTCTGTGAGTTCAAACCCACTCTCCGCTGCACGAGATTGATCCAGTCCTAAAAAGAAACAGAGTTAGGTGGCGGTGGCTCACACCTTTAATCCTAGTACTTGGGAGTCACACACCTTTAATCCTAGCACTAGGGAAGTGGAGACAGGAAGAGATAGATATGCCTGGGCAGGGAAAGGCATATAAGGTATTAGGAGACAATAGCTCACCGCGTTCCCTTTGAGGTTTCAATAGCCTGAAGACTTGTAGAAACAGGAAACCCCATTTGGTCTGAGGATTTTGTAGAGCTAAGAACTAGTAGCTGGCTGCTGCTCTGCTTCTCTGATCTTTCAGCTTTCATGACCTAATATCTGACTCTGTTTTTTTTTTATTATTAAGACCAATTAGAATTCACACTGCACTGCCATTTTATATTTCTTTTTTTGTTAATTAGATTTATTCATTTATTTTACGTCCTCACGGGTTTAACCTTCCCCCTCTTCTTGCCTCCACCTCCTTTCTGCCCCCCTCCCCAATCCACTCCTTCTCTGTCTCTATTCAGAAAGGGTAAGGCCTCCCAGGAGTGTCAACAAAGCGTGGTATATCAAGTTGAGGTAGGAGTATGCACCTCCCCCTGTATTTAGGCTGTGAAACACAACCCAGCATGAGGAACAGGTTTCCAAAAGCCAGCCAAAGTGTCAGGAACAGAACTTGCTCCCACTCCTAGGAGTACCACAAGGAGATTAAGCCATGCAACTGTCACACATATATGGAGGGCCTAGACTGGTCCCATGCAGGCTCCCTAACTGTCGGTCCAGCATCTGTGAGCTTCCATGAGCCCAGGTTAGTTGTTCCTGTTGGTTCCTTTGTGATGACCCTCACCCCCCTGGCTTATACAGTCCTTCCTTCCTCTCTTTAATAGCCCAGTGCTTAGCTGTGAATCTCTGCATCTCTTTTCATCAGTTACTAGAGGAAGGCCCCCTAACAACAGTTTGGGTAGCCACCAGTCTGATCATAGGAGATGGCCAATTCAGGCCATCCATCCACCATTGCTAGGTATCTCAGCTGGGGTCATCCCTATAGATTTGTGGGAGTCTACCTTGCATCAAGCCTCCACCTGACCCCTAAATGACTCCCCCATGAGACCATCTTCTTCATTACTCTCCCCTCTCCATCCACTCCCCAATGAATCCCTCATGTTCATGTCACCACCTGCCCCCTGTCTACCCAGAAGATCTCTTCTATTTCTCCTTCCCAGGGAAATCCATGTGTCCCCCTTTGTGCTGTCCTTGTTACCTAGCTTCTGTGATGTTGGACTGTAGCATATTCATCCTTTACTTTACAACTAATATCCACTCAAGAGTAAGTACTGACTGAATATTTATTTATGTAGTGGGTTACATTTATTGACTTATGCCTGCTGGACCCTTCCTATATCTCTGGAATGAAGCCAACTTGGTCATGGTGGATAATCTTTTTCTGTGTTATTAAATTTGGTTGTAAGTACTTTATTAAGAATTTTTGTATCCATGTTCATCAGAGTTATCATCCTATAATATTTTTTCTTGGCTCTTTGTCTGGTTTTGTTATCAGATTAAAACTGGCTTCATAAGAGAAGTTGGAAATGTTCTTTTTCTATTTTGAAAATTACTGGTGTTCTTCTTTAAAAGTCTGGTAGAATTGTACACTGAATCCTTCTGGTCCTGATTTTTTTTAATTTGGGAGATTTTTAATTAACGTTTCTGTCTCATTGGAAGTTATGGGTTAATTTAAGTTGTTCAGTTTATCTTGATTAAGTTTGGTAGGACATGTATATCTAGATTTACTCCCTTTAGACTTTCCAGTTTGGTAGAATATACATTGGTATCCCGTTGCTGTATTTTTTTTTCTTTACTGAGAAGGAAATGTTTCTGCTTATGTCTTCTGACTAGTTTTTGTTTGAAGTCTGTTTTGTTGGATATTAGAATAACTATACCTGGTTGTTTCTTAGTTCCATTTGTTTAGAATACCTTTTTCCATGCTTGTACGCTAAGGTGCTATCAGTAATTAATGGTGAAATATGTTTCTGGAGGCAACTCTGGGGAGTTTACTATCAGTTGTTTTGTGGGGTGGGGAGAAGGTCATGGAACAAAACACCAAAAGAGGAAAATATTTTACTACTGTTTGTGGGGCAACTAGGAACATCTGTGGGATGTACCAGCAGGAGCATTTATATTTGGGAACAAACACAATTCTTTTGAGGCTACTGAAGCAGGGTATATCCCATCTGCTCTACCTGCTATGTCTCCTCTATTCCTTGCCTTTCCTCTGTTGCCCGAATCAGTCTTACTGATTTAAGGTCCTTCACCCTTGGTATTTTCAAAAAATATCTGACATTCAGCTTCATTCATGACATAGGAGCTCCTTAAAGGCTCAGTTTTGTTGTCTGTAAAATAGAGATAATAATCTGTCGCTTCATGTGGTCTCATCATGGGTTAAAGGAGGTAGGCATGTAGTCCTACCAGACTCTGAGTATCCATTGGCATTTGATATAGAATTTTTTACTGATGTGACTACTGGTAGATTAACCACACTCTAGGGCATTCTCCACACCCAACACAAATTGGGCAATTAAATTTTGAGTCCATGGGAATAAAAGAAAGAGATAAATCTCTACGTTGGACAGGTAGGGAGGTGGGAATGGATGCAGAACGATTTGAGAAAGGGGGCGAATGTGATTAACAAAAAATGCACACTGTATCAAATTCTTAAATACATAAAAATATTACTTTAAAAAAATCTGTCTGCTTCAAAGATCAAATTGTATCCATGCTAAAACACTTTGTTAATTGTAAAATGCTACAAAAATGTTGGATGTTATAAATCACTAGCAGTTCTCTTCCTCAGGTAAAATACTTTGTATTATTTGAGCTTCTGCTTTAGATAGCTCATTGTAAAATAGCAAATATGAAGTGTTTGTGTTTTCTTGCGGCTTTTCTTATGAAACTCTTTTGCAACTTTATGGTGTAAATTAAATCTTTAAGTGCTCCTTTGCTTCATATCTCTTACCTGAACACCCAAGCAAGATAGAATCCGTAAAACAGAGGGACAGTTACTCCTTTTAATTGTCACAGTTCATCATTTGCTAAGATTTAAATGCATTCATGTAGGCACTTGCCTTAAAACATCTTTCCATTAATTCCACAGAGCAGAAACTGTGTGAAGCTGGGTCCTCCTGCCGAGGGAGAAGTCATCCAAGTCAAGTGGCCTGATGGTAAACTCTATGGGGCAAAGTATCTTGGATCAAATGTTGCCTATATGTATCAGGTGGGTGCTACTCTCTCTGTGGTTCTTGGTAAGATGGGCAGTAAATATTAGGAAGTGATAACATGAGGGTGCTGTGCATTAAAAGCCACACAAATTTTGGTGCCTTTTATGAAAGAGAAAATTTGAATTTCTAACAGTCCAAGTTTCAACTTAGAGTTTAGTTGCCTGGTTGGACACTAAGAAAACCTAACATTTGGTCTGGTTCAACTACTAGATAATGGCTGTTTGCTTGTATTTTCATTCTTAGAGTTGGTTTATCTTGCCTTAAGCCAGAACATGGAGCTGGGGGTGTTTTGCCTCAACAGTAGAGCACTTGCCTTGTATAAGCAGGCACTGGATCTAATCTCGAACACTGCAGGGATTTTAAAACAATTTAGATAAAAATAAAATAAGATGTAACATTCATTTGCCAAGTTGAAACGATTACATATTAGTTCATATTGTTTTGCGTTAACTTAGTGTTACTCTATGTTGACTATCCAACTAGCACCTTGTGACTTGATTTCTTTGGGTAGAGAAGCCTAATCTGGGCATCTCAGATAAACCAAAACTCTTGGACCATTGGCACAGATATCCCAAGGAGCTTACAGTTGTCATCTATTCAAGTTTAAAAAAATAGTAGTTTAGGAAAAGTGAAACTGGAATTATTCTAATCTTACCAGAAATAAAGATGAGTTATACTCACTAAAGAGAAACAACATGGGTAGGGTAGCACAAGTGCATTCATATTCCTCAGAGAACTTTAAAACTGAACATTTGCAGAAGCAACAGATTTCAGTAACACTGTGTCACAGATCAATATTCTCATGTAAATGGTATAGTAAAAACAGGATGGCAGGACTAGAAGATTCAAACCCGATATGTTGAAGAGCAGTTTAAGAATAATAAGATACCAGTTTGAGTATAGGAGAACGTTAACAAACTAATAAGGGGCAAGGTCTTAAATAGAGGAGTACAGTGCACACGCAGGGTACCAGAAGATAGAGCACAGCTACGAAACACTTCTCTCTCTACTTCTCATGCTTCTCCTTCTGCACATTCAGCTTCGTCTCCCTCAGCGTAGGGGCACGTGTGCACGCACACACACACGTGTCTCACATTTCTCTCCTACTTCTCGCTCTACAGCAAAGCCTCTGTACAAATATAAATCACATTTTCAGGGTCACACAGCATTTCTGGAGTAAATAATAAGTAACAGCCAAACTGATCACACAGTCTCTCTCAGGCTAGGGAGTTCACGCTAACTGGGAGTGTGAGTAAAGTAAGCACGTAGCTCTGAGTGGTCAGGGTTCCCAGACAAAAAGTGATGTTGACATTCAGGACTTAAACAAGAAACAGTTAGTTGACTGAACCTTGAGGTTAGGAGTATGTGCAGAAAGTCCATTGCTTAGAAAGTTATGTTTAGTAAAGTTGTTTCATGTCTGACCTCGAATCAGCAATAAACACCTGGAATGTGTCCTTATGTATTCATCTCCAGGAGCAGCCAGTTTACTTTGAATTTGTCATGAAATCTAAAATTATTTTTGTGACTGAGAATTCTATTACTTTCTTATGTCCATCAGAGTATGAAAAATACCCTAGTATTATTTCTATTCATCAGGATTACACAGTTATCAGAAATCATCTTCTTGATCATCGATAGCCATATGTGTGCCCAGTGTAGGGTTAAAGGGCCAACTGAAGCAGGAAACCACGCAATCACTGAGCACCCTTACTTTGAACCCAGAGCCATTGAAAGAAACACACCCTGGATCTGAAAGCCAGGGAAAAAAGCACCTTTAGCCCTGAACTCAGGACCAAAGAAACATGCCCTGACTCTGAAACCAGTGCCAAAGAAACACACTTTGTCCCTAGAATCAGAGCCAGTGAAAGAAAAACCTTGCTGACATGCTCCCTAAGTGGGGCTGAACAGGAAAACTAATAACTTTCTCCACAGCCAAAGGAGATTGCTACATTTCTGCAGGGGCTTGCCCTTTAGCAG
This sequence comes from Dicrostonyx torquatus, assembly GCA_028555095.1. Taxonomy (NCBI): domain Eukaryota; kingdom Metazoa; phylum Chordata; class Mammalia; order Rodentia; family Cricetidae; genus Dicrostonyx; species Dicrostonyx torquatus. Next base: position 1,097,773 of record JAQHUG010000339.1, on the reverse strand, counting down.
AGTGTTAGCAAAGAAGTAATGTCTTGGACTATAGAAGAAGCCCTTAAGGGAACAGAGAAGAGCTCAACTGTAGCAGCTCTCCAGAAGAGCAAGATTGCTCTATCCTAGGCAAGACCACCCCCCACCACACCCTTGCTTCAGGTAGCCTGGCTTCCCAATGAGTCAGGACACCTTGCCTCCAGGGTTGAGCTGTCCTAGTCTGGCTCCAGCCTCCAGAGCTGTCCTATTGCGACCCTAGGTAGCCTGGCTTCCCGATAAGTCAGGATATCTTTGCTGCTCCACAGCTGTGACACTCTCGCTCCCCTACACCCAGTAGATAGAAATTTTTCATGAGATAAACACTCAAGCAGTTGGGAAAATATCCATAGCTGTTTATAGTACCACATGAGAAAAGTTACAGAAACAAAGTTATGCATAGGCAATGGTCTCGTAAGCCTTGTTTCCTGAGATTCTCTCCATGATGTAGTTGTTCATCTGGTGGGTTGACCTTAAGGATATAAATTGTCATCTACTGTGTATTCTCAGTGGCCTCTGGTAAAGCCATTGCCACCAAAAGCTCTCAGCAATGGCTTAAGTGTATCATACTGTTCACAAGTAAGTAAACCTCACACCTGGGTTGGAAAATACAGGCGATTCCTAGAGAAAAGCTAATTAATAAATCAAAACAATGTCACATTTAATAAGAGCAATACTGAAGCTCTGTAACAAAACTGGTTGCTACATAAAATTATCACATTTTAAAATTCAGGTGAATTAGTAATCAGTGTGTTAGTCCAGCAGTATAAAACTGTGGACATATATAGAGACTCAATGAAAGTTAAAGCTGGTATAAAAATTATCTATTTAACTACAAGTAGTATAAAATTCCTCATTAAGCTAAGTGGCCCTTTGAGATCACTTTGTACTTTCTGTCTTTCACCTTTACCATTGAATAAGAAAGACATTCAATAAAATGTATAGAAAAATATACCTGGAACAATGCAAAATATGCTAAATCTTTGTGTGTATGTGTGAATGTATGTATTTTTTTTGTGGGTGTTTGTGTGGGTGTATTTGATCTCTGTGTATATTTGTGTGGGTATTTCTGAGTGCCTGTGTATATATCTTTTTTTTCTTTTTTTTTTTTTCTTTTTTGCTATTTGAGACAGGATTTTTCTCCGTAGCTTTGGAGCGTGTCCTAGAATTTGCTCTATAGACCATGCTGTCCTCAGACTCTCAGAGATCTGCCTACCTCCCTGTCTCTCCCTCCCAAGTGCTGGGATTAAAGGCGTGCACCACCACCGCCCAGCCAGTTGTAGTAGCATGTGCCAGTAGGATTTGCTGAAGGAGGTAGAAGCAGGGAGGATCATGAGTTCGAGGCCAGCCTGTGCTACACATTTAACCAGGTTTGGTGGTGCATGCCTTTAATCCCAGCAGTTGGGAAGCAGAGGCAGGTAAATGATCTCTGTGAGTTCAAGGCCAGCCTGTGTATATCTTTGTGTATGTATATATGTCTATGTATCTGTGTGTTTGTGTCTTTGTGTGTTTCTGAGTATATATGTCTGTGTGCCTGTGTAAATTTGTGTCTGTCTGTATTATATTTGTGTGTGTCTTCTGAACATATATGTATGTGTATTTGTATATGTATGCATGTGTGTATGTATGTATGTCTCTTTGTGTGTATGTATATGTTTGTGGGTATATTTTTGCCCTGCACAGTAGTTCTGTAAAATAGATTTTATTGATTCTCAGTCTGTAAATAAGGGGAGGTAAAGGCACAGGGAAGCAATTTTAATTATTTTTAAGGAAAAATAAATCTTTTTTGTATTTTATAAGAGCATGCAGCTGGTAACCAAAAGAAGAATCAGAAATTACTCTTGTCTTCATTGTAACAAGAGAAATCAGATGTCTATACTTGGAATACAGTTTTGCTTCTGTGTACCTGAGACCTGGACGGAGAGTCTAGGGCAGTAAACTACACTATCTACGTTGTTTTAGTAAAACTGTCTTTCTCACATAGAATGTTCATATTACTTAAAACAAAGGAAGGTAGTCACAGGTAGTTATAGCTATGCTCTCAAATGTGTAAATGAAAAGAACCTTTTTAAATTTGATTCTAAGGGTAACGGTTTGTAAATAGAACAAGTCTGAGAAGAACCATATTTTCATTCTCAGCCTTCCCTGTAGTAGCAGCAAAGTTGTTTTGTGACCACAGCCTGATTCCACCCTGTTGTACAGCTTAATCATATTTTAGTGGTACATGGGAAACTTAAAATAAAAACAAAAAAAGAGTTTATTTTCTGCTTCCATCTCTTTTGTTTATAGCATGGGACCATTACCATAATTTGACTCATCTTCTAACTTTTGAATTTTCTACTGTATTTTTTTGAAAGTGAAAAATACAAAAAATCAGAAAAGGTAGTTCTAAATTGTGAGATTTTAAAGAATTGCATTATATCAAATGTCTATTGATTCCACCAATTGTGCTTTCTTTGAAAAAAAAAAACTGTTTTTGGAATGCACCTGATCCTACTATCAATCTAGGCTTCAGCTCAGCCAGGATCATGAACTTCTCATGGACTTTTCTCTAAGTCTCCTAAAGGTTGTTTCCTGCCATTTCTTTTAAAAGATACTATGAGAACACTCTTCCATTGCTTCTAGGACTGCAAACTTGTACAGCCATTTTGGAAATCAGTTTGTCGATTTCTCAGAAAATTAGGAAACAACCTACCTCAAGACCCAGCGATACTTCTTTTGGGTTTATACCCCAAAGGATGCTCAGTCATACCACAAGGACATGTGCTCAAGTATGTTCATAACAGTATAATTTGTCAAAGCCAGTACCTGAAAACAACCTATTGACCAAAGAATGGATAAAGAAGATGAGGTACATTTACACAATACCAAACAGCAGGAAAAAAAAAAAATGACATCTTGAAATTTGTAGGCAAATGAATGGATCTAGAAAACATCATATTGAGTGAGGTAACCCAGACCCAGAAAAACAAATATAATATGTACTCACACATAAGTGGTTTTTAGACATAAAGCAAAGAAAAACCAACCTACAATTCACAATCCCAGAGAGCCTAGACAACAATGAGAACCCCAAAAGAGACATCCATGGGAAGTAGAAAAAGACTAGATATCCTGAGTAAATTGAGAGAGTGGGGATCATGGGAGAGGATGGAAGGGGAGGGGAGAGGAAGGGAAGGAAGTGGGGCAAAATATATAGCTCAATGAAAATAGTAAAGAAAGATATTATGTTTTCACATACTAATGAGGTTTGCATGCTATATAGTGAGGACTATTTGAATTTGGAAAATTAATAATAGTTATGAAAACTTCTTAACGTGGACTGGAAAGCTGGCTGAGGCTAAGTTGGCCATGGAAACTGTGACTAAAGTGCCGCACAGGATCTTTTTGCTCTGATTCTCTACCAATACCCTCGAATATATAGAGAGCATAGTCACTCCTACTGCCTAGACAACCAATCTCACAAGAGAACACAACAAGTCAGTAAACCTGGCCCAGTCTCTCTAACAGATGCAAATATTCTTAGACAGGAACTCTACAAGATAAAAAGTTAAATTAGCTGGTGTTTTACAGGAACACACTTTGACACATTGTCCTAATGTTTCTATGTCAGAACCTATAAGTAAAGTACATAGTTGTCTTTTACTGCATGAGATTTCTAAACACTTATTATTATTTTTTTCTTCTGTTAGCTATCGTCAGATTTTTCCCAAATAGTAGAGAGGAACTTAAGCCAGGAAGAGGATAGATAGATAGACAGACAGACAGACAGACCACAACCCACCATGAAGACTTACATGAAACAGAAAGAGTGAAAGAAAGGGAAAATAAAGACTAGAGGCACAAAAGGCAACATCAAAATAGGTCACTATGACATCTAACAAGTTTACCACACATCAGTGTCAAAAAACATAGATAATGGGATAGCTGAAATTCTAGAAAAGATTTCAGGGTCCTACTTTTTGGTTTTTCAAGACGGGTTTCTCTGTGTAACTGCTCTATTGTACTGGAACTTGCTTTGTAGACCAGGTTGCCCTCAAACTCACAGAGATCTGCCTGCCCCTGTCTCCCAAGTGTATGCCACTACTATCCAGCTCAGTGTCCTACTTTTAAAAAGGATAAATGACCATGTAGAAAACTTAATAAAACCAATTCAGGACCTAGATAAGAAATTCAAAAGTAGAAAAAGTGAGCAATTGGGAAGAAAAGTTCAAGGGGAAAAAAAATCAAACAGAAATGCAAGAAAAGAGTGAGCTGATGTTATATTTTATATTTTATAATATTTAATTTATAATATAAATATATAATATTATAATATAAGTGTGATCAAATGTAAAATATAATGGATATGAATGACATGCAAAACCAAGCAAAAGAATGACTATCAAGAATAAAGGACAAAGTGAGATATTATGGCATCCAGGCTTCTGTTAAATCAAAAAAACAAGAAAAGAAAAGAAAGTTATCCAGACATCCAAGAACTCTGGCATATATTCAGAGGGCCAAACCTAATAATCTCCAGAGAAGCAGAAGGAACTGTGATAAAAATTGGGCATACTCAATCCTTGAATCATAGCAGCAAATGTATTAAAGCTTCAGAAATGCCCATCCTCTTAGAACTCCCAGAACAAATAACCAGAGAGATCCTCATGTCCTAAAGTCAAGATGTCAAACATATAAAACTTTAAAGACCTAAAACAAAAACTAAAGAAATGGAGAGAACATTATATTATCACAGGAATAATCCACCAACAAAACAGTGCAATTCTAAGCATTTATGCACCAATCCAAGAGTATCCAAGTTCCTTAAAGAAATAGTATATAGCTGAAATGACTTGTGAATCCAACACAGTGATATGGATGACTTTAGTATCCCACTCTCACCAAAAGACAGGTCACCCAGAGTTCCCTCCCCCCAAAATATGTAGGTAAATGGATGAAGCTAGAAATAATCATCCCAGATTTTGAGTACCATGACTAGATCACATGTTTTCTCTTACATGTGAATGTTAGCTTTTAAGATTTTGGTATTGTAATAACCACAGAGGTTAGGTTTCTCATAAGCATCTGGGAGGAGGAAAGGATCTCTCAAGGAATTAGAAATAGAATATATTCTCTAAAGAGATAAGGGAGTAAATATAATTAGAGGACTAAATGGGTTATAGAGGGCGGAGTAAAGGAGGGAATGTAGGGGAGAAACTGCTAACATTAAAGTCCTTTTTAAAATCTATATGGAAATCTGCTATTTTGGATGCTTTTGTGTTTGTGCATGCATAAGTGTGTGTGTCCAAAACACCTTGTAATGGAGACAGTGCTCCAACTAGCCATGTAAAACAACTAAGTAAAGACATCCTTTCACCAAGTAGACCATCCGCTGCCAGAACATGGTTACATTTTGTTGAGTCGTTGGCCAAAGGCCTGACACATACTAATATCACAGGCTATTGCCAAAGAGAGCTACTGATTATTTTTGCAACCTGACAATAAGAACCTATTGCTAAACATGAAGAAATCAAGTCAGTACTCAACTAGAAGCTTCACCCCTACTGAATAGCATTCATAGTACTGGGAGATACTCTTCACACTACCAGAGGAGAAAAGTAATTGTGAATATCATCCATCTATAAACCCTGTGACTTACATCAACATGTCTGCAATGTATTCTGGTGCAATAATGGCATAAATGTGTTTAGGAGTGACTGATCACCTTTTGATTTGATTTAACATCTGTTCCATGAGATTGAACCCATACCTGGCACTACTAAAATGCCAAAAACCTGAGCCTAGATAGATCATGGATGTAGGGGGAAGACCTGCTTCTATTTTTCTACTAAAAGGACATAGCAATAAAATGACTCCTGATGACATACTGTTAAATGCATCAAGCAGAGCCTCATTCATCCTTATCAGAGAAGCTTCTTGCAGTAGATGACAACAGAGAATCACATCAGGACAATGTGCAGAGAGTGAGCGACTTTGGAATACTCAGGGAGAATGTCTCAGCTCTGAGGAAGAAATGATGCTTTTTGTTATTATGCAGTAATTTTCCCAGATAAATAGGTTTATGTTCTTATAGAGCATTAACTCTTAAACTTTCTATTTTAAAATTACTTTTTTTATTGATTTTTATTCAGCTCTACATTCTTCTCTGCTCCCTTCCCTGCCTCTCCCCTCCCCCTTTAACCCTTTCCCAAGGACCCCATGCTCTCAATTTATTCAGGAGATCTTTTCTTTTTCTACTTCCCATGTAGA
>JAQHUG010000339.1:1077107-1089326 GCA_028555095.1 Dicrostonyx torquatus | reverse complement strand
AAGCCAGCCACACTGAACCTTAGAGAAGAAAAAGTGTGAAGTACATTTGAACGCATGGCACAGGAGATTACTTTTTAAATATAACACCAGCAGCAAAGACACAGAGAGAAACAATTAATAAATGGGACCTCCTGAAACTAAAACTAGTTTTTAAAGTTAGCATGTGAAGTAATGGATTTATTTTGCCATTTTATGGAAATACGCCATTTTGTTCTTACTTGCTCCCCTATCCCTGTCTTCTGCTTTCTTTTCCCTACATCCCCCAAAGAACTCCCTTCTGATTTTATTTATTATTATTTTTTTTTGCCCTTTCTCCCCCATTTCCCCATTCCTCTTTATCTCTTATGGTTTCCTTTCAGCTTTATCAACACACACACCAAACAAAAATAAATTTAAATCTTGGATATTCAGTATTTGTCTTCTTGAGTCTGGGTTTCTTCGTTAACACAATAATGTCCAGTTTCACCCATTCTCCTAGAAATCACATAATTTTACTTTGTTTATAATGAATAAATTCCTCTTTATGTGCTTACCCCTTTTTCTTTGTTTATTGGTGTATATCTAATGTGGTTCCATTTACTCGCTATTTTGAATAGTACACAAACATGAATGTGCAAGTATCTCTGTGGAATGTTGACTTATTCCTTCAGAGATGCACTCAGGAATTGTTTGATAGACCATATGATAGTTCTTTTTTTAGATTTGGAAGGATCCTCTATACTGTTTTCCAAAGTAGCTGTAGCAGTTTAGAGTTCTAACTGCAGAGTATAAGGGCTTTCCATTTGCTACATCCTCACCAGCAGTTCTGGTTTTTTTGTTTGCTGCTAATAACCATTCTAGTTAAACAAGAATCTCAGAGTGGTTTGAATTTGTGCTTCCTTGATACCTCAGAATATTGAACACTTTTTTAATTATTTATTGAGCATTTTTCTTTGTTATGAGGTAGCCTATTCACTAGCCCTTTTACTGACTAGATGATTGCGGGGAGGTTTTTGGTCTGGTTTAATTTGGTTTGTTTTTTTGTTTATTTCTCAGAAATTATCTGATCAGCTCTCATTTTTTTCTTGTTTGGTTTTGGGGATGATAAGGATTTCATAGCTCATATTTCAAGTCAGTCCTGTTCAACATTAGTTGGATAAGAGAAAATGCTCTTCCAGCTTCCCTAACTTTGGCTTGATCTGTATTTGCTGTTACAGTCCTTTACTCCTTTTTTTATATATATATTTAATTGGAACTCCTGAGAAATGGTCAGTGTTCTTGGTTTTACTAAATATCACAATGCCTTATGTTTTTTTAGGTTGAATTTGAAGATGGATCCCAGATAGCAATGAAGAGAGAAGACATATACACTTTAGATGAAGAGTTACCCAAGAGGGTAAAGGCTCGCTTTGTAAGTGCTAATGACAGTTGATACTTAGGGACCTCCTCTCTCTGCTTTCCCAGTTCCAGAAGAAATCAACCCTGGGCTTTTGATTAATTTTGAAGAAAGCCTAAGTAACTTTTCCCTTGTTGTAAACTGTTGAATGCAAGTCTTCACTTGGACAGAAAGAGGAAAACCAGTGTGCACATGGGTTACTTTTCTTCTAAACAGTTCTTTGCGTTAAAATTCATTGACATTCAATTATGGTTATTAAACTTGTCCTTTGTCCCTCTGAGGACAAACAAATATGATGGTATTCACTCTTAGTGGAAACTATGTTAAAAAGGAAGTATTCAGCAGTAGATTTAAGAGAGTCAGCATTAGTGAATAGTTTCTAGTATCCTTTTCATGTATTGTTGAAGTTCAGTGTCACACGGTCAGTGATGCTTTTTTCTAAGGTCTCACTTTCATAACAACATAGCAAAGCCAGAATATTAGTAGTGGGAAAACTAAAAAAGGTGTAATAAATATTCATACATATATGTGTGTATATATTCCCTTCAAATCCAATGCATGCCACTAAATAAGTAAACATGGATGGCTTAAAATCTGATTTTTTAATATGTATTTTATAATACTGTAGGTTCTATACTATTGTTGTATAGCCCAAAATGAAGTCTATTTTACTCATCTAGAATCTTATCTGTAGCCTTCCTGAAATGATAAATTGTAATGGAGAAATTAATTTTCTGAGTAAATTTAACTCTCATACATTCTTATGATTATGTCCTTTTATAGTACAATGAGTTATGATAGATTAGTTAGTTATTTTGGAAAACCAAGGGCTTTTGTAAGTGGAAAATTGAGTATTGTCTTCTTCTTTTGTTGGGTGAGATCCTGATGACAGGGAACCCAAAGCAGGTGAGTTCCCTCTCAGCAGCACTTCCAGAAGAAGAACTTTAAAAATTCAGGTTAAGAGAAGAGACATTGTCAGTACTGCTGTTTACCCAATGGGATATAAAGTACTCAGGAGACCTGCACACTCTGAGAACATTTTAATTTAAAAAAAAGAACAGTAGGCTCTCCCCCCTGGACTGATAAACTTTTCCACCTGAGGAGTCAAATCTTATTGGAAAACTCATTGATAGAAGATATTTTATGGTTAGAGAATATTTTTGCTTGATGAAGATTGATAAGCAGCAGTTATCATTGAAAGTTTACTTTTTAGTGACTTTGCCTCCCTCGAATTCCTCTGGCTTGGAGAGATATGTTTTAAGAGAGTCAGCCAGTCACTAAATGACAGTGCTGGATTGTTTTCTACTATCTTAGAAACAGCCCATTACCTTTTATTGTCTCATAAAGTAACCATGGTATCCATTGCATAATTAACTAGAGCTCCTGGTAAATTGACTTTACTATTGTGTTTAAGAGGCTGACTTCTGCTGTTTCTGCACAGTGGCATTAGATGTTTTATTTCCTCATTTGATTACATTAACACTTATAAAAGTGAAATATAAGTCAGAGGAAGTACTTTCCAAGAGTTACTGAAACAATGTTTCCTCTTTATGACAGAGAGAGAACCAATTCACAACTTCTACATTTCCTTCCCAAGTGAAATATGATATTTTCTATGGAATCCATAGAATAGTCTGGCACTCTGTATGAGTGCTTCATGAGCTGGTGGGCAGAAAATATACACAGCTGCCAACCTGAGCCATTTCCAATTTCCAGGCTTCTTCATGTCTGCTCTGTTGTTTTTCTGTTCATTGTTTTTCACAATGGACCTTTTTGTTTTCAACTCCTAAGAGTCTGTGTACTTTGTTACCCACCTAAGATATGCATATTGTTCTCATTGGAAGTCATACGCCTGACTTGAACCAGTGGAAAACATATTCTAGATGGCAAAACAGTAGGGAATCAGGAACTAAAATTGGTGTTTTAGTATAGACTCTAGGCTTGGTCTTTAGCTGAGTAACTCAGCAAATATATACTTTTCACTAAGCACTTACCCAAAAGTAGGTAAGTTTCATACCTATTACTTTGTGTTGGAACATACAACATTTGATTTATAGTTCCTAATATCCTTTACCTTAAGTAACACGTGATGGGATGAATGTTGCCCATCCCTGCATTTATGTTCATAGGAACTTCCAGCTGTCCTGTAGCAGAGGCTCTTCCATGGAAGGAAAAGTATCCCAGACCCAGTGCCAGTCAAATGAGGCTCAGAATATAAATTTTAACCTTCTCAGAGAAGAAAGTAGAATTTGTTAGGTTGTAAAATTCTGGCCTTGGGAATGTGCAGATCCTATTGAGGATGGGTAAAAGATGAAAAGATTATAGACAGGTATATGTACCCCTCTGTAATCATTTAACTAGAGTGTTTTTAGAAAGCTTTTTTCTAGTGGTTTAATGGGACATAGATTGGGATTTCTGCATTTATTGCAGTGATTCAAAAGGAGAAATGGGAGATCCTGCATACAGAATCATGACTGCTTCAGATATATGGAAGAGACCTCCTGACTGGATAGGGATAAGAGGGAATCCACAGTACTATTAAATTTTTGACAGATAACTGGACAGATGAGCATGGTATTAGCATTTAGGAAATGTAAGAAGGGCAACGATGGTGGAAGAAATCTTTGAGTTCTATTTTATACAGGCTATATTAGAGAGCACCTGAAGCAATCAGTCTAAAGTGCATACTGTGCCGGGTTCTCATAGCTCCTGATGCACCTGCACCTGCTACAATACAAGATGATGATTGCTTTCTCACTGACTTAGGTCTCTTATATCAGGAAGCCAAGTGGAGATGAAGACTAAAAAAGCAATGTAAAGGCTGCGATTCCCATTCTAAAGGAAATTACAGATTATTCTGGAGCAACCTTGCTTGGTCATGACTCAGAGTATAGATTTATTATAACTAAAATTCCATATTACAGCTTGGAACCAGCTTTATGAAGTTTTATAGTTTTTCAGAATACAGAAAATTATGGGCAAGTTTAAAATAACATTAGTGGGTACATAAGAGAGGTATGTAGCAACATGGGGGAAGTTTGCTATAGGTCCAAGATGCTATCTGATAAGCCAGTGGTCTGCTAAATTAATAGATTCCCTAAAATTTTAATCTGTGAGTTGCAAGATGTTACTTCCATCAAAAGGGGCAAGGTGTGCCTCTTTACTGAAAGACTACAACGAGTGATTGTCCTTTAGGTCTGCAGCATTCTAATCTCTCCACAGTTATTATTCAAATTCTAATCAGTCCATCAGTGTCTAGAGACCTAGCTTTCTTTTAGGAGTTTTCATTTACAGTCAATTCAAAATGAGACTTTAATTTTGTTTTTGTTTGGGAAAGCACCTTGAGGGTAGAGAAATTAAGACTAAATGGAGTCATAAATCTATGCCATATGGCCTGTATGAGAACGAGCTGTTGAGCAAGAATAAAAATCTATGTGTAGGTTTCCTTTTACCCTATGACAGATCTGACCTCAGCTGACAGAACCAGGTCTGTGTCCAGTGTTGCTGTAGTCAGTAATAATATACTTTTGCATTTAGTCCACAGCCTCTGACATGCGATTTGAAGACACGTTTTATGGGACAGATGTAATCCAAGGTGAGAGAAAGAGGCAAAGAGTGCTGAGCTCCAGGCTTAAGAATGAGTATGTGGATGACCCTGTATATCGCACTTTCCTGAAGAGTTCTTTCCAGAAGAAGTGTCAGAAGAGACAGTAATTGATAAACTGCTGCAGCAGAGAGAACTCAGAGCAGCTCAGACCTGAAGAGGGAAGACAGAGGGACACTCTTGGGTATGCACTGAGACGGGTGGCTGGGTGTTTCTCTGGCATTAGTAATCGATAAGGCTTCCAGAGTTTTGGTTGCCAAACAACAAGGAGGACGTTGATTCTGCATCTTATTACTCTCTCAGACATATATTTGACCCCAAAGAATATTGCTAAGTGAAAGAAAATAACAGTGAATGGCCCACTAGATAGAATTCATGCCAGAGAAGAGGGGTTACCTCTCTGTGGCTCAGGTCCCTCCTCAGGGAACATATATGGAGGCTCCTCTTCCCCAGCTCCTTTTAGTGGAAGCCTCATCACCCAAGAGGGAGGGTGATAATTTATGTGTTTTCCACAGTCAGGGAAAGGCTCTCACATTTGTTTTAAATGGCAGTTTTTATAAAACATTTTTAAAACTAAAACGGCATGAATGGTAATGGGATTTACCTATGTGCTATCTGTATTCCCCTGTACAGAACGTTTCCATTTTTTTATATTATTACTTTTGATTGTGTCTGAAAACTGAGTTGGCCTTTGTAAGAGGAAAATTTTTGCTCTTGAAGAGGAATTCATATGAAGTCTATGGGAATTTTATATATTTACAGAGGAAAAATCTGAGTATGATATTTTGAATACTTCATAATTCCTGTTCTGAATAGATATTTATAAAATATATATTTCTCATTATGTGTTTGTAAAATTTAGAATTGAAATAAATATAATTAAATGCATAGTTTTGAACTAATGTAATATGATTTTTCTTTGCAAAACAGCCTGGAAATGTACTAGTATTTAAAAATTAAAATTGTTTTCTCCTGTCCTGTCTTCTGTCTTGGCTTATTTGTCCATGTTTAAGCCAGTAGATAAATGAACTTTGGGGCAGATGTGGTGCTTCATACACCTGATCTCAACCCTTGAGATACTGTTGTCTGTCTGTTTCCTCTAAATTGAAACACGCCCTCCACGAGGGAAAGTACTGCTCATGAAACTCTAAAGGTAGACAGAAAGCTATGTCTGGGAAAGCAGAAACTGGGATTATTCTCAAAGGTTCTTTATCAGCTTCATAGGTAAAGAGATCCTTGGCAATGAGACTTTGACCAACCAAGATGCAACGGAGAGCATCTCAGGATTATCTCCTGTAAATTGTGTAGAGAGCTCCAGTATTTCAACTTTTTGATTATATGGCTGCGTTTCAGGTATCTCTCTTTCTCATAAGTAACTTCTCACTCATGTTTCTTAAAGACCTCAATAAAAACGCATTGGTTCGTGAAGTTGTATACGTTGGTCTGTTGTGAGTTCCCTTTCTGGGATGAATAGGTATGTATGGTAGGTGTGTACATGATTTGAGTGGGTGTGGTAGGTATGATTGTTGCATCTTCCCAGGAAAATCACACAACAGGCTGAAGCAGGATGATTTAAGTTCAAGTTCAGTCTACGATACGGGAAAAACTCCATCTCAGAATCAAAGGCTGAGAAAAACACGTGCTATTGGGGAACTCTCAAGATAGTTTGTGGCACAGGCTTTTCAGGCCCTTCTTTCATAGCTGAGCACCTTCATGCAAGCATCACTGAAGATAAATTATCATCACCATGTCCCCAACACCAGCTGGTGTGGTCCTCACTCCTAGACCATTAATGATCTGAGTCCTTTCACTATGAATCACTAGTTACCCAAGGTTTCTTGGCCCCTAGCTTTCACTGGAAGGAACGTTGAGAGTCTCAAGTTACCCCCTTCATTTTACAGATGAATGAAAGACTGGCAGGGAAAGGATGCCCCAAAAGTACATATAACAAGTGAGTACACATTTCCATTTGCCTGCCGCAAATTAGTTTGCTTTGTAGGTCTTAAAGTTGGCTGTGCTGAACTTGTCTTGACCTAATTCACAGCTACTTTCAGTGACTCTCAATAGGGTAGGCCAGGTATAGTCTCACAATAACAATAAACACAGGAGAGCAGTATGTTCATTTTCTGGAGTGACTCTTGGGAAAGCCCACCAACCTAATTTCACAAGTACTGCCACACCACCTTTTCTGCTAGTATAATATCATTTAATTTTATAAGATTACCAAGCTTGAGATTTCTGTTTTTAGGTTTTAAATCAAATTGACTTCACAACAGGCCAGGAAAGTAGGCCTGTGTAAGCCAGTAAGAGGAATTAATCTAAATAGCATCATTTATTCTATAACAGATAATTTGCTTATCAGCAAGATTTCTGATTGGCTGCCACAGGGAGAAAATGTGAAGAGTCTTATGTGATCTCAGACATAGCTGTTCCCTATGCTCTTATTTAAGTAATGTTCATTCCTATAACCAAGAACAACTGTATATTGCCTTTGCAGAGTCCTGGCCACAGATAGACTTGCCATGGAGAACTGCACTTTTGTTCACTGTGTTCTTCATAAATAGTTATTAGCTCTGCCTCTGGATAGAATATCCAAGCTTTTCACAGACTGTATGACACCTCAATTGTAATTTTAATTATTATGCATTAGACTAACTGCATGTTCAGTGGGTACATGTAGCACAAAATCGGTTAAACTCCTAACAGTTTATAAATTCTACTGTAACACTAATTGTAAGACCTTTCACTGGTGGTTAAGAGCTTAGTAAAGCTGTTTGGCATATTTCACAATATTTAATTTTTTGTGTGCTTGAAATGAGATCAATGTGATTATTGTCAGCTGAATTTTTCTTTTTCATCCAACTAGAGAGAAGCTGAGACAAAATACCCACTGAAATACCACATGACTTCTCAGACTATGTTATAAATTCCTACTAGTTAGAGACACAGAGGACAAAATTATGTAGGAGGAAATGGGAGATGTACTGTGGCACTGGGTGTTCCTTTTGCTTTTCAGTAAAAGAGATCTGAAGTGAAATAGTCTTCTAAGGGTTAAAGATATAAGCAAGCTCCCAAACTCAAAGGTCACCAGTAATGCTAAGGTATTTTCAATACAATACTAATTGCAAGACTCGCTTGACTGCAAAGTTTCTGAGAATTTAATGTTTGTTCAGTTCTCTAAATTGTCACATTCTTTAACCCAAGAGCTTGGAGGGGCATGTTTACCACTATATCTGGCTGTATGAACATGGGAGAGTGGGACCTAAAATTGAGGCAGACTAAAGTCTTAGGCGAAAATCCAACTTAATTCAGAGCATCGGACAAACTATACTTTGATGGTTAAGAAGAATCACTGAATAGACAGTCACAAGGACAAGCAAACTTTCAAAGGAGGGAAGCAGCTAGTATTGCTACCCAGATATGCTACAGTGACCAGCATGGCACAATACCCTAACAGTGCAGTAGCACCATATATAATTTGGCAGTAGCCAACAGCTCTCTAATTAGTTAGGCCCATTTAACAAGAGGGATGCCATGCCTGATACTGGAAACCTGGCCAGCTACTAGTGGCTAATGAAAACTTGGATCTGAAGAACCTACAATCACCATTTTAATAAACAAGCAAAATACGTTAACTACATTCTAAATATTTATCTTATACAGATGCCTATAGTTCTCACCTCTCATCAGGGAAACTTCTCTTTGCATAGATTGATATCATTACAGAAAACTACAATGAAAATACAGAGTTGTGGAGCCCAGTCCCAACTGATAATATCTACAACACTCTTGCACCTAAGTAAGGCTCAAGAATCATTACAGAAGAAAGAAGAAAGTTATAACAGCCAGAAGAGGAAGTTTGCAATGTCATTGCATCTTCTAGTAGTGTTAGAAGTTACAACCATAAACTGTCACCAGCATGACTGCCTAAACATGAGTTAAACAAAGTTGAAAACTCTAGATAGAGTAATATGGAGGGAGAAAGGCTCATGAGGACTCAACCCTATATAAAGAGCTGCTGACAGATGAGGAATGCTGAGAACAGAAGAGTCTTCCCTATGAAAGAATGTACCAAGTGCATATATAATACCAAATCATCAGCTATAAGAAAATATGTATGCAAATAACACAGACTGAAATATATTTGATTACATATATATAATACATTATATTTAAGTATATAATATATTTAATACATTTCATGTCATGTACAATATGATAGTTAAGTTTTATTTAAAGAAAAGTCGTAAGTTTGAGTTTGGGGTACATACATGAGGGGTTGAATGGAAGAAAGGGAAGGGGAGAAATTATATCTTATGATTTCCCCCAATGTGAAATATAATATCGTTTTAAAGAAGCAGACTGCTTTTTAGCAGCCACCATGTGCTATATAAATGTTTCCTGAGATACCTTTCTTCAGAATTGAAACTTGTATGCTATGAATACCAGTAGTTTGGACAAAGTTTTCTACTCCTTTGGAAACAGTGATAGTGGTTTATTATAAAAAACAACAACTTTAAACATTTTCTTACCCCATCATTCTTCAGGTTGTAAATATCAAGTTAGTTAGAATGCTTGATTTTTTTAAGACTTTAAATTACATGTATTTATGTGAGTGTGTGTGCGTGCACCTGATTGCTTGAGGAAGCCAGAAAGGAGAGTCAGATTCCTTACAGATGGTTGTGAGCCACCTAGTGTGGGTGATGGGAACTGAACTCAGGCCTTCTGAAAATGCAGCAAGTTCTTGTGACTACAAAACAATCTCCACCACCAGAATATTTTATTTTAAAAATTGCTATCTGAAGAGTTGAGTTGCATTGCACTAAAAGATGTTTATCTTAGTTAGGGCTACTATTGCTGTGCAGAGACACTGTGACCCTGGCAACTCTTAAAAAGAAAACATTTTTTTGGAGTGACTCGCTTATAGTTCCAGAGGTTCATTCCATTATCCTCATGACAGGGAGCATGGCATCATGCAAACAGACATGGTACTGGAGCTGCTACATCTTGACAGAGGCAACAGGAAGTTGACTGACTCTTACACTGAGTGAAGCTTGAGAAAAAGACCTCAAAGCCCACCCACACAGTGACACACTTCCTCTAACAAGACCACACCTACTCCAGAAAAAGTCACACCTAATAAATAGTGCCACTCCATTTGTGGGCTATTTTCTTTTAAAACACCTCAGTGTTTAAATGGTTTTATATTTTAATTACAACAGGATTTCCAAGAATTTCTGAAATAGCTCTAAAAATATCTATGCCATTTTGTACTATCTATTTATGAAAAATGGCATTCTCACCAGTGCTAATAGAAAAATCAAATTACTGTTCAAGTCTAAAACTTAAGTGTCAGAACATGGTCCACAAATGAAGCTGTATGAGATTTCTGAGAGCTTGTGAAAAACTCCAGAGAAGAGTCTTAAAACAGCTGTTCCTCCGTAACATGAATTTCTTCTTTCAATTTTCTTTCATGCCCTCTAGTGTATAGCAATAGGAGTGGGTTTTACTTTAGATTACACACTTTCTAACCTACACCATTATTCACAATGAGGTTTCCAAGCAGGAGTTGTCCTCATGACTGTTTACAGACCAAACTCATGTGACCTTGAACTGAAATATACTTTGGTCCCATGACATTGCCTAACCCTCAGAATGCCCTCAGAATGTTTGATTTTCTGAATAAAATTAACTATGACCTGAGACTTTAGTCTGGCTTAATTTAGGCTTCACTCTCCCATTTTCAGGCCACAAAATAAAGTGGTAACAGTTAAGGTTGCTCTGCATTGTATAGTAACACATATTCATACATGGTTTTAATTTGTTATGTAATGATAAGCAAATCCATCTCAGTAGCATGAAAATCTTTCATCTTTAATAAATAGTATAGTATGTGTACCTCATAACTGTATTAAAATTTCTTGATTTATTAACAACAAATCTTTGACATATACTACTTATTTTGTGCTTGTGGGGTTCAACAACAACACAATCATGAATGAAAAAAGTTTAAAAAGAAATTCTATAGCTTCAATAATAGAATTAAAAGGGCTGCTGAGTAAATATATTAGAAATAAGGTAAAGAAAACATTGTTGAACAGTTATGTGTTAATTGCTTTTGTATTATTGTGGGGTGGTATTTTACGTAAACATTTTATATAAAGACTTGAATTTGTAAGTGATTTCAATATGTCATAGCAGAAAAGGCACTGCAGAAAGAAACAGCTCACAGCATGGTAGTCAGTAAACAAAAAGAAAAACTGTGTTGGCTTTTCATTTATTCCCCTTCTATTCCAACTATGCCCCAGGATTTGGGATATTGCTGCTAACAATCAGGATGGCTATTAGTTAATCATTTCTTCGAAGGACCCCAAACACAGAGACATGCTTTATTAATATCTTTCTTAGAAAGTTGACAGTCAAGTTTAACCACCACAGTTTAAAGTCAAATGTGATAAAGTTCAGGGTGGTCATGTAAAGGACAGTAAAACTAAAATTTGTTCATTGAATTATTTGTTGGTTTGAACTAGATTTTAAAGCTGAGGATTCATATATGTTCTTGCATTACATTTACTGGAAAGAAGTGAATAAATATTTACCCCTACTGAACTCCGATGATATACTAAGGTGACAATTCCACTAGTTTACCTTAGTAAACCAATAAGTGTATTGGATTTCATTAATCTCACTGGGTGAGAATGAGATCATTAAACAATTTTTGAGCCAATTCTTTAATAAATGATTTTATTGAGCTATACATTTTT
Organism: Dicrostonyx torquatus; assembly: GCA_028555095.1. Classification (NCBI taxonomy): domain Eukaryota; kingdom Metazoa; phylum Chordata; class Mammalia; order Rodentia; family Cricetidae; genus Dicrostonyx; species Dicrostonyx torquatus. The sequence continues at coordinate 1,077,583 of JAQHUG010000339.1, read as the reverse complement.
CTCTGCTCCCCTCCCTTCCTCTTCCATCCACTTTAACCCTCTCCCATGGTCCCATGCTCCAAATTTTATTCAGGAGATCTTGTCTTTTTCTACTTTGCATGTAGACTAGATCCACAAATTTCTTTCTTAGAATACTCAGTGTTGTCTAAGTTCTCTGGGATTGTGATTAATTTTATTCCTTATGACTAAAAACCACTTATGAGTGGGTATATATGATATCTGTCTTTCTTGGACTAGGTTACCTCACTCAATATGATGTTTTCTAGATCCATCTATTTGCCTGCAAATTTCAAGGTGTCTTTTTTTCTGCTGTGTAGTACTCCATTGTGTAAATGTACCACATTTTCCTTATCCATTCTTTGGTCTAGGGGTATGTAGGTTGTTTTCAGGTTCTGGCCATGACAGAAATGCTGCTATGAACACAGATGATCGCATGTCCTTGTGGTATTATTGAATATCCTTTGGGTATATACCCA
>JAQHUG010000339.1:1052917-1076615 GCA_028555095.1 Dicrostonyx torquatus | reverse complement strand
TTTTCAGTTTCAGGAGGTCCATTTGTTCATTGTTTCTCTCAGTGTCTGTGCCACTGTGGTTATATTTAGGAAGTGGTCACCTGTGCCAATGCATTCAAGTACACTTCTCACTTTCTCTTCTAAGAGTTTCAGTGTGACTGGCTTAATGGTCTTTGATGCATTTGGATTTGAGTTTTGTGCATGGTGCATAGATATGGGTCTATGTTCATTCCTCTACATGTTGATATCTAGTTATGGCAGCACCATTTGTTAAATATGCTTTCATTTTTCCATTTGATATTTTTTTGCTTCTCTGTCAAAAATCAGGTGTTCGAAGGTGTGTGGATTAATATCCAGGTCTTCGATTTGGATCTATTGTTCCTCCTGTCTGTTTTTATGCCAATACCAGGCTATTTTCAGTACTATAGTAGAGTTTGAAGTAAGGGATTATGATGCTTCCAGAAGTTTCTTTATTGTACATAATTGTTTTGGCTATCCTGGGTTTTTTTGCTTTTCCATATGAAGTTGAGTAGTGTTCTTTTGAGGTCTGTGAAGAATTTTGCTGGGATTTTGATGGGCATTGCATTGAATCTTTAGATTGCTTTTGGTAAGATTGCCATATTTTACTATGTTAATTCTATCTACCCAAGAGCATGGGAGATCTTCCCACTTTCTGGTGTCTTCTTCAATTTCTTTCTTTAAAGATTTAATGTTCTTGTCATGCAAGTCTTCCACTTGTTTGGATAGAGTTACTCTGAGATATTTTATGCTATTTGTTGCTATTGTGAAGGGTGATGCTTCTCTGATTTCTTTCTCAGCCCTCTTCTGTGTAAAGGAGGGCTACTGATTTTTTTTTTTGAGTTAATCTTATATCCTGCTACATTACTGGAAGTGTTTATGAGTTGTAGAAGTTCCTTGGTAGAATTTCTGGGATCACTTATGTAAACTATCATATCATCAGCAAATAGTGAAAATTTGATGACTTCTTTTCTGATTTATATCCCTTTGATCTTCTTTTAGTGTCTTATTGCTCTAGCTAGTAGTACCTCAAGAACTATATTGAATAGATATGGAGAGAGTGGACAACCTTGTCTTGTTCCTGATTTCAGTGGGATCACTGTGAGTTTCTATTTAGTTTTATCTCAGCTGTTGATTTGCTGTATATTGCCTTTATTATGTTTAGGTATGTTTCTTGTATCACTGTTCTCTCCAAGACCTTTGTCACGAAGGGATGTTGTATTTTGTTGAAAGCTTTTTCAGCATCTAATGAGATGATCATGCGGTTTGTATTTTTCAGTTTCTTTATATGGTGGATTATATTGACAGATTTTCATATGTTGACTCATCCCTGCATCTCTGGGAAGAACTTTCCTCTTAACACTGCTCTAATTTTGCCCCATATATTTGGGTATGTTTTGTGGTCATTTTCATTGAACGTTAGGAAGTATTTAGTTTCTCTATTTCTTCCTTGACTCATTGATGCTTCAGGTGAGCATTGTTTATTTTGCATGTGTTTGTGGGCTTTATGGAAGCTAGTGTTGTTGTTGAATTCTAATTTTGAGCTATGGTGATCTGATAAGATACATGGGGTTATTCCAATTTTTATATATCTGTTGAGGATTGTTTTGTTACCTAGTTTTTGATCAGCACCATGAGGTGCTCAGAAAAAGGTATATTCTTTTATGTTTGAATTGAATATTGTATAGATGTCTGTTAAATTTATTTGAGTCAAAACATCTGTTAGTTCCCTTATTTCTCTGTTAATATTTCATCTGACAGACCTGTCCAGTGGTGAGAGTGGAGTGTGGAGGTCTCCCACTCTAAGTGTGTAGGGTTTAATGTATGATTTAAGCTTTAGTAGTGTTTCTTTTATATATGAGGGTGTCCTTGCATGATGTAAGAGGGTTCTTCTGTATTTTGTTTTGCTTTCATTGGTTAATAAAGAAACTGCCTTGGCCATTTGATAGGGCAGGACTTAGATAGGCAGGGAAAAGAGAACAGGATGCTGGGAAGAAGACTGAGTCAGGGAGAGAGCCACCATGAAGCCGCCAGGGTCAGACATGCTGAATCTTCCCAGTAAGCCTACTACCTCGTGGTGACTTACAGACCATAAAGAATGGGTTGAAATAGGATGTGAGAGTTAGCCCAGAAGTGGCTAGTAATAATGGGCCAGGCAGTATTTAAATGAATCCAGTTTGTGTGTAATTTGTGTATTCCGGGTATAGCCATGCGGACGTGTGGCCGGGAGCCAGGCGGGACACAGCCCGCTGCTCCTGCCTATTACAACACTTGCATTCCAGGCTTAGCTGTTGAGTATTGAGACTTCAACTTGATGTATTTTTCCTTTGACTAATATGAAATGTCCTTCTTTGTCTCTTTTGAATAATTTTAGTTTGAAGTCTATTTTGTTAAATATTAGGATAGCTATACTAACTTGTTTCTTAGGTCCATTTGAATGCAATATTTTTTCCCAGTCCTTTACTCTGAAGCAATGTCTGTCTTTGAGGTTGAAGTGTGTTTCTTGTGTACAACAGAAGGATGAATTCTGTTTTTGTATCCAGTCTGTTTCCTTGTATATTTTATAGGTGAGTTGAGTCCATTTATATTAAGGGATATTAATGACCGGTGATTGCTGTGTCCTGTTAATTTAGTTTTCATTGTTGGTGATGTTATTTTGTGTGTTTTTTTTCCTTCTTTGGGATTTGCTGCTTTGAGAGCATCAATTGTGTTTTTTTGATGCAGACAACTTCCTTGGGTTGGAGTGATTCTTTGTGTAGGGCTGGGCTGTTGGTTAAATTTGGTTTTGTCATGGAATATATTGTTTTTGCCCTTCTCTGGTGATTGAGAGTTTTGCAGTGCATAGTTGTCTGAGCTGGCATCTGTGGTCTCTTATATTGGCTTTTATTCTTTCCAATGTGATATTTTGTGTTAAGCTTTTGTTAGATTTAAAGTTTTCTTTGACTGATGATTCTATTTCATCTATTGTATCTTCAGCGCTTGAGATTCTCTCTTGCATCTCTTGTATTCTGCTGTTCATGCTTGTGTTTGTGGTTCCTGATCATTTTCTCATGATTTCTGTTTCTATATTTCCCTCAACTTGCATTTTCTTTATTGTCTCTATTTCAGTTTTCAAGTCTTGAATAGTTTCTTTCATATATTTGTTTTTTCTTGGCTTTCTTTAAGGGATTTGTTGATGTCTTCTAATCTTTTCATCTGATTGTTGTAGTTGATGCTGTCTGTGACTCTGGTGATCAGTTTTCCAAGTGTCAATGCATCCAAGGCTCAGATATTTGCTCCCTTTGGTGCAGTCAGGTCCACGGTTCCAGTCACCCTCTTGGTCACTCTATATTTCTGGCAGGTGCTTGGTGCTCCTGGGGTTTACTCTGCAATACTGAAAGACCCCAACCGATTTTTCATAACGAACTAAATAAATTGAATAATGGAAATTTACAAAATGTGACAAACAGGTTTGACCAGCAGGTTCTTCCCCGCTGGGTAGCAGCAATTATCAGGACCATCTTCTAGCCAGATGGTTATCAGAACCGGTGGTTACCAGAACCAGTAGCAGCAAATGATTATCGAATTGTAAACTGAGTCACTGGGGGGATAGGCAGGATGTCGGGTATCATGTAGTCAGCAGGAAATCAAGTAGCCTGCTGAATATCACATACTCAGGGATGGGCTGAGCTATGCTAATTTCATTCTGGGTTGAACTCTGATTTGTATGTCTGGACCAATCCCAATTGTTCTCGTACCCCATATTATAATTCATGGAAAACTTGTGATTTTTGTCTATAAAAGCTTGCTTGCCTGAATACTCGGGGTGTTTAGCTATCCCTAAGCTTTGTGCCCAATTGCAATCGTGAAATAAACCACCTCATGGGTTTGCATCTGATGGCCTGGTTATTGAGTCTGGGGGCTCTTTGGCGTTAAGACCACTTTTGAGGTGGTTTATTTTCTCTGGTTTTTCTTGTTCTATTATTCCTGCTCCCTTAACAAACTCCCTAATAGCCACTTTCTAGTTTCCTGGCTTCTATATATAGTCAAAGTTAAATACACAAATTCTTCAAAGTAGAATCTGCATGCAAGAAAAAGCATGTGGATTTGTCTTTCTTAGTCTGAATTGCCTCACTAAGCAAAACTATTTTTCAGTTCCTTTAATACATTTGCCTAAAATTTTCCTTAATTTACTTTACTTTATACCCAAATAAAATTCCATTATTTGTATGTGTCACATTTTCCTTTCCCATCCATCTATTGACTCCATTTCCTGCCTATTTTGAACAGATCAAGAATGAAGACGAATATACAAGAATATCTGTAGTAGGATGTAAGGTCCTTCAAGTATATACAGGAAAGAATCATATGGAGAATCTTGTTCTAGTTTATAGTGAAGCCTCCAGACTGATTTATAAAGTGGTTTACACTCCCATCAATAGTGTGTACGAAATGCCCTTTTCCCACATCCATGCCCGTGTTTTCTTCATTATCAATACATACATATACACCTTACTTTTGGGTTATAGGCTTGGAAGATTATGCATTAGCTTAGGTTGTGATAGTTGATATGTGAAATCCAAGGCAGGTAAGGCAGGAGTCCCACATGGTCCTCTTAAAGGTAATTTAAACAAACAGGCTGAATGCACAGTAAGATTGCAGTCTTAAATCTTAAGTGACCTTAAGTTATATTATTAACTCTGGTTGTGAGGTCCAGCAAAAGTTTCAGTCTTTTAGAATGTGAAAGATATTTTCATAATAATGGAGTCCCACAGGTTTTGGTATTCAGATTTGAATGACTTCCTCCCTTTTCTTTTTTATATAACAGTTTGAATAGCATTGGTTTTGTTTGTCTTTGAAGTTCTAGTAGCTTTCTGCAGTGAATTCATCTGGTCCTGATCTGTTTAGTTAAGAGACTCTTTGTTGCTGTTTCATTGCTGCCATTGCTGATTATAGATTTATTCATATTATTTATTTCCTCTGGGTTATACTTGGACTCATATATATATTTACAATTTTATCTATTCCTGTTTTCTAATTTTGTGAAGAATAGATCTTTTAGTTTTTTGTTTTTTGAGACACAGTTTTTCTGTGTAGCCTTGGCTGTCCCAAACTTGCTCTGTACACTAAGCTGACTGGCCTCAAACTCTCAGCGATCCCACTGTCTCTTGCTCCCAAGTGCTGGGATTAAAGGCATGAACCACCATGACCCACCAAGAACAGATTTTTTAGACCTGTCCACATGATTGTCTGAATTTCATTTGTACCTATTGTGGTGCCTTTTTTTTCATCCCCAATTGTATTAATTTGGACCTTCTCTATCTTTATGTTAGTTATTTGACTAATGTTTTATCAGTCTTGTTTACCTTTATAAAAATAATTCAATTGGCTTTTCATTCATTCTTTTAAATTTGTATCTAATTGATTGCAGTCTTAATTTTTATTATCTTCCTTGGTAATTGTTTGGGTGTTATTTGTTTTTGTTTGTTCAAGGCCTTATGGTGAATCAAGTTATTCAAGATCTCTCCAAATTTTTAATGTTGGCACTTAATGCTGTTAACTTTCCTTTTAGGACAGCTTTCATTAGTCCCATATATTTTGGTATGTTTCATATTCATTAAATTCTAGCTTTTTTCCTTCTTTATTCAGTGACCCTTTCATTATTCAATGATATGTTGCTTAATCTCAATGAGCATTAAAGTCAGATAGAATGCTAGACATGATTTCAGTTTTTCTATATTTATTGAGATTTTCTTTGTGTTGTAGTATGTGATTAATTTTAGAAAAAAAATCAATGAATTGCAAAGAAGAGGATGTTTTCTTTTCTATATAGGTAGAATATTCTGTCTATATCCGTGAGGTCCATTTTTATTTGTGATATCATTTAATTTCAGTTTTTCTTTGTTTAGTTTTTATCTCGATGACTTACCTATTAGTGAGGATGGGTATTGAAGTCAATTGCTATCAATATTTTGGAAGTAATCTGTGTCTTTATCTACCAATGTTTGTCTTATGAAACTCAGTGTATGTATATTTAGAATTAATATCTTCTTTATGAATATTAAGTGACCTTTATCTCTTCTGATTGATTTTGGTTGCTCTATTTTATTAGCTAATAGAATTGCTATACCTAGCTAGGCAGTGGTGACACACACCTTAAAAATCTCAGCACATGGAGGCAAAGGCAGGCAAATCTCTATGAGTTTGATGTCACCATTGTCTACAGAGTAAGTTCCAGGACAGGTTTTAGAGCTATACAAAGAAACCCTGTCTCGAAAAACAAACAAAAATATAGCTATGCCTGTTTGTTTCTTAGTTCTATTTTCTTGGAATAAGTTTCCCCCATCCTTTTAGCCTAGGTGTCTATCTTTTATGAAAATATGCTTCTTTGAGGAAGCAAAAAGTTGGATCATGTTTTCTTTTCTTTCTGTGCATTTGTGTGTGTGTGTGTGTGTGTGTGTGTGTGTGTGTGTGTGCATGCATGCATGTTTTCTATGTTGGTTGGGTTTTTTAAGATACTATTTTTATTTTCTTTGAGGATTTCACAGCATACACTCAAATCATATTCACTTCCTAGTCATTCCGTGTCCATTCCCAGTCCTTGTGACCTCCCCACAAAAACAATTTTAAAAACCAATTTGTGTTATCGATATACTCACTGAAGTGTGGTCAAACTCTCAGTGATCTCTCACGTAAAGAGAATTGGGTCCTTCCCTTCATGCACCCCACTGGAAGCTATTAATTGTGGAGAGGTACATGTCAGCATCTTTATTACACTTAATTAAGGAGTCTCTTTGGTGGCTTCCTGTTTAGCTTGTTACATTTGTGTGTGTGTGTGTGTTTGTGTGTGTGTGTGTGTGTCTGTGTGTGTGTGTGTCTGTGTGTAGGGGTGATGAGGTGTTAAGGGTAGGTATTGTCACAGAAATCTTCCATGTCTCTTTCTCAAGTTATGCCTGTATTCATCATTATCACTGCCAAAGCAGCTTCCTGCAATATATACTCTACATCTGGCTTAGAGGTCATAATTTTCTATTTTACATCTATTCTTTGCTGCTCCACAGGACCTCACATTTCCATGTGCATATCATGACTTCAAAAAGATTGACTAAATACTACCTAGTTACTTTGTTGAATATCACAACTCTTAATGTGTGCAATGGTTAAATTTAGGTGTACACTTCACCAGACTAGGGGATTTCTGCATAAATGATGATTATACTACTTATAGTCATAAATATTTGTGGACAAGATGGAAATTTGACCTGTTAAATGGGGAAAGAACATTTGCCCTGATCTAACATTTTGCCCTTGCTCATTTCATGTTTCACCACTAGAACTCTGTTTCTCTAGATATTTTACTCTGAAACTTACACCAGCAGTTTCAAACCGGGATTGAACCACTCTACTGGTTTCTTTGGTTCTCTAGTTTTGAAAAATTAGCATTTGTTAGGATTTCTCAGACTCAAAACTTATGTGAATCATTGTCCCTAATAGCTTCCCTCATCAGTCTGCCTGTCATCCACCCATCCTATTGCTTCTGTTTCTCTGAAGAACACTGATTACTATGTGAACCTAGAACCACATAGCTTTTGTCTTAGTTTTGGTCACAAGATTAACAATACCAAGTTCTTTCTACCTGGTTAAGTTTGAAAACAGCAGGCTCTGAGTACTATTTCATTCTGGTAGCTGCTCATGAAAAGAGCCGAGTATCACCAAGACTAAGAAGGCTTGTCTACAACCATGACAAATGAGTTGGGCAAATGAGTTCTTTCCCAAGGGTGCAAAATGACAGGGGAATGGGATACATAGGTGAGAAGAATGTCTTCTTTGTACTAGAATAGTGTTCTGAGCCTGAGATGGGATTGTCTGAAACCTACAGGCTAGAATGAAATGTCTGTTCAATCTAAGTAAAGTCTCACATTTTTAAAGCTTTGAGCTCACCCCCATGAACTTTCAATGTATGACTTTATTGTGATGTGATTAATAAGCTATTCATTCCACATTTTCTCTACTCATTCCCCCAATGAAAACCATAATGAGAAAAAGAGGCTTCATAATAATTTCAGTATATATTGGTAACAGGAAATCACTGTTAATGATGATTTTTCTAAAAGCTGCTGCTCATACATTTGAACTCTTTGTTGCCATTTATAAAAGCAGCCTCATATTGAGAGCACATTAGTAGTTTGAACTTAATTTTGTCAAAAGAAATAGAGTCAGGAGAGATTATGTTTCAACTTTAATATGGCTGTTCAGCAAGAATGTCATTATCCCGAATTTCAGATGAATTTAATTGAAACTTAATGCACAGAATTAGTTGTTTTGTGCAATTAGAATCCCATTTAAATGGGTTAGAAAATGAATAGGGTAGTAAATTCATGATTTTCCTCATGAATGATTTGCTAGGCATCTTTGCTCCTAGGTTTTCTTTCTACATTAAATAAATAATTTTCCTTTTCAGTTTAATAGGGTTTTTCACCTGACAATTTTATCATCCCAGGCAATATGTAATGCCCAGCACCTCCAAGAAGGTGAGTGGGAAATAAAGCTCTCCAAAGGTTGTCAGTTACAGAAAAGTGAGGTAGAAGCTCCTTTGGGCCACAATGTCCAGCCTTTTTCATACTCTTCTATTCTGCAGAGGAGAAAGATCCTGAACACATCTACTAGGAGATATGGAAGGATGAGTTTCAGAAACAGACCTAAGCATATATTTTCCTTTAGCCTTCAATATCTTTGTGTCTTGGGTTTCATCTCTTGACTTTTAAACCTCAGTGTGTCCAGAAGTTAACAGAAATTTTATCTTTTTTTTTTTTCAGGGCTAATCATCAACCACAAACCCTCTGATATGCTATGTATGACCTAATACCTGGCTAAGTACTGAGCCCAATGATTATAAAGACTAGTGGTAAGCATTAAATGAGAATATCTACCATATTGTTTAGTATACAGATAAGTTTAAAAAGGAGTAGCTTCTATAGTTATTATTATCCTTCTTTATCATCATTGTGATTGTAATCATCCATCATCAATCTTACAACATTTTGTGCCCTTGATGTAGAAATAAGATTTCCCAGTATTACCCTAAACACTCAAGTGGAAGAAGAAAATGAAGAGACAGGGGCAGTTTGGGGAACTGAGATGGTGATATGTAGCAATCTCTCCAAAGTGAGATATTTCCTCCCAGAGACTCATGACATACAGAATGTTCCAAAAACTAACAAAATTCACTGTACTCTTCTTCATGATTACAGAAGCAGTAAATAATTCCTCAGTATCCTAAAGAGAGTCTCTGACTTGTGTGTTGACTGTCAATGATTCAGAACACCCCAAAGTCACTGCCTTCAGGAGTCATCACTAACATTGAAATGCAGCTGTCTGAGTTATTGATGCTCTTGCGAGTATGCTCAAGTAAACTCATTTATTTTCTAAGTTCATCTTTGTTTGCATCACTACTTTGTCATCAGTTCTTTCTTTGGAATGAGAAGATACTCACATTTTCCAAGAAATATTGACAAAGCAGAGAGTTGATGTGTTGGTTCATTTGTTTCTTGGGAAAGAAGACTTGATAAGGTTCAATATGACAGAAGGGCATGGTCCTGGAAATTTCTCTTGAGAGCTCTAATGAGATTTGTAGACAACGAAGAGGCTTTTTGCCGGGAAGCAGCTTTATTTGTGATGACACTGAATCATCAGATACATATCCAAAGGCTAAGTGAGTTCTGAGCATAGTGAAGCTTTGTGTTATATGAAGTTTTAGTTTCTTTGTCCACCTATTATTGTAAAATATACTTTAGTTGGGTATTTTACAGCTGGAGGGCTATGTCAATTAGGCTGTATGAATATGATTCCATTGCTATGACATTGAGGTAGAGATGCGATAGGGTTACCACAACATTGAGGACACATTCTAGCAGCTTTAGTGTTTCAGGTTTAACATTTAGGTCTTTGAGCCATTTTCAATTTTTGTTCAAGATTATAGATATAGGACTAATGTCATTCTCCTGACTGTACTCAACCAACTTTTCTGGCATCATATGTTAAAGATACTTTATCTTCTCAAGCTTATGTTCTTGTCATCTTTTTAAGAAGATGCTATGTAAGTTGAAAGTTATATGAATTCATGTTTGAGTCTTTAATTTTGTTCCACTGGTCTACATGTCTGTTCTTGTGTCAGTACCACATTATTTTTATTACTATGGCTTAGTAGTATATCTTAAGATCTGCAATGGTAATCCCTCCAGCACTGTTCTTTTTGTTCAGGATGGCACTGGACTTTTGTGGTTTCATATGAATTTCAGGATACTTTTCCAATTTCTTTGAAAAATGAGATGGGAGTTTTGATTGGTATTTCACCTAATTTGTAAATAGCTTCTGGTAAAAATGGCCATTTTCATTTTCATAATATTAATTTTACCAGTTCATGAGCATGGGATTTGTCTTTCTATTTTCTAGTATCTTTCTCCATCTCTTTCCTCAAAGACTTAAAATTTTCATTGAAAAGTCTGTCCCTTCCTTGGGTAGGTTTATTTCCAGATATCTTAACTTTTTTGAGGCTATTCTAAATGTGAGTGTCCTTCTTTGTATTTTTGTTGTTCGTGTATAGAAAAGTTTTGGTTTACCTTAGCTGATTCTATATCATACCACATTTCTGAATTTATATATTGTGCTTAGAAAATTTACAGTAGAATTTTTGGAACCTCTATTGTATAATACCATGTTATCTGCAAATAGGATAGCTTGATTTCTTCTTTCCCATTTTGTAACCCTCTAATTCCCGTCACTTGCTTTATTGCTTCAACTAGTGCTTTGAGCACAATATTGAAAATGGTTGGAACAGTGAACATCCCTTTCTCATTCCTAACTTCAGTGGGGTTGCTGCAGGCTTTTGTACATTTAAGATGATGTTGGCTGACAGATACTCATATGTAGCTTTTATTATGGTGAGGTATATTCTCTTTAATACATTTCTAACTTTTTTTATGAAGGAATGCTAGATCTTGTCACAGGTATTTTTTAAACATTGTGGTTTTTTTTCTTTTTAAGTCCATTTATTATCAGGGGCTTTGAGTACCAGCCTCAGTATCCCCTCAGGGCACAAAATTGAATGTCTATGGCAGGCGAGGATCTGAGGTTAAAAAAATTAACTCAAGTACGTTAACTCTGCTTTTTTTTTTTTTTGGTGCAAGGGAAGAAAGTGAAGTGAAGGGGCATGAAGACGAAGAAAAATGTAGGGGAACGACTTGGTCTTTACTCAGGTAAATTTTATTTATCCTTCTGGGATCTCTGATAGTGGCTAGGCCAGATATAATGTCAGTTTAGCAGCAAAAGGTATCCAGATCCTTCTACAAAGCTATAGCCAGCTTTTTGGTTCATAATATAAATATAAAAATAAAAATCAAGCCTTGCTTTTTCTAAAGCTACTCAGTCTCTTGATTAAAAAAATCAAGATATATATATATATCTTTAAACATATATGTATATATGTTTTAATATATATTATATTTCTGAGGATATAAAAGTTCATAAGCTTTGAGGGTCTAAAAAGTGATTTAAGATGTAAATACATGTTAAGATATGGAAAATGTTTCTGATTTCTTTCCCATTCTATGGTATACTTTGATAAGCTGATAGAGCAATGACTACTTACTGTTTGGGTCACAAGCTCAAGATTTTAGATTTATTCTGGTTGCCATTTAAATATGAACTGAAAGGTATTTCTTATCAGGCCAAAAACATCTCTGTCCAGTCCAAAACTGGCTCTCTGGACAGCAGAAAAATATACATTTTTCTAACCAAAATCTGTAGTTTTTCTAGGACTCAAAGGTATGAGTCTCTTCCTTCTGCTTACAGATACCCGTTATCTGCTCTTTTTCTACAATATGGATTTCAATGTGGGCCTAAAAGTTTCAAATGTATTATTTTTCTTTAAGTACATACATTTTAACTTCTGTTCCTAGTTTAAACTTATCTCAATAGGTTTCCACTTGGCTGGAAGACACATCTAAGCATCAGTTGATGACTACAACATGCTCTGAATAACTGTGAACCCTGAACTTCCTGAACACTGATGTGGACCAGTCCAGCTGACGTGAATGCTCCCTGTTTCTTCAACAGAATCTGTGAACCAGATGCTTTTGATGAGTGCCCCATTGACTGAATTCTCTAGAATCGGCTAGACTTTTGGCCTACTTGAGCCCTGATGACAATGTCCCAGTGTCAGCTTGAAGTAGTTGCAGAAAGGAACACGTCATCCCATGCTTCCTGCCCAAAATAGGTTGAAATGCTGAGATATGGGGAAAGTCCCTGGCATGGGGGGAGGGGTGGCAAACTGACTACCTATAGTACCTGTCAATATACCAGAAAGATAGGCCCAGAGTTGTCAGTTAATGGATTTATTAACTAAAATGGTCCTACAATAAAAAGATACTTTGGCTCTTTATGCAGAACCACAGGACCAAGGGAACATCCAGGATTATAATTTCAATTTGGTTGTACTCAGAAGATCAGAGCTACAGGGCCTGGTATGCTGGCCACTGTCTTAGTTCTTAGATCCCAATAATATTTCCTTAAACTCATGGGAAAGCAGAAACCATGATTGGGTTCTATCATCAGTACTTGTGAAGGGGTAAGTGTAGAACCCAGTCATGATAAGCTTAATAGAGGCCTGAGTCTTAGTAGTTTTCCCTAAGGCAATACCTGGTTGTAAGAAAGACCATAAACTGAACCTACCCAGTCACCACCCAGAAACAGACCATTCCAAGCAAATTCCTAACATTCCAAACATTGTAGATAGGATCATCTACCAGCAGACACCCATCGCTTTTCACCAGGACACCCCTAGACAAATGTCAGTCAATCAGGATTGATTCCATCACCCCAAACCTGCTAATATAACTTTTCTTGTTCTTGTCTTTAAATTGTGCTCTCTAGAAAGGTGGGGTACCTCCTCTCTCTGCTGTGTTGACAAGGTCCCTGCCCGCTTATACTTGTGCACAATAATAAACCTTGCTTTTGCATTTTGGTGAATTGGTCTCCCTGGTGGTCTTTTGGGGGCGCCCACATACAAGCAACAACAAAAATAAGGGGAAGTATAAGAAGAAAGAAGGAGAAGAAGAGGAAGAAGAGTGAGGGCTGATCTTCATGAGGTTTCTAGTTTTTACAGACATACTTGGAAAATTCCATAGGTAAGGACAGTGATAATATGCATTTTAAAATCACAGAAAGGACAGGTAGAATCTGACAAAACAGTTCTCCAGAACAGGGGACCCAAACCAGGAAAAGAGCCAGCATTCAACGGGAAGTACCTGACATTCCAAATCATTAGATAAAGTTACTAAACATTTCTGAATCCTAGACTCACCCATTCTCCTCACCTGAAGAAGGACATTTAAAGGAAATCCCACACTAGCTCAGAATTGAGTATAATGGAGGGTTATTTGTTTAGGGGTAGACTCACAGATCATAGTCCTCTGCTGGAACAGGGAACAGCAACCAAATCCTGCAGCTTGAAACGAGGCTAGACACGTGCTTTATGTAGGCTTTTATAGAATAAGAGGCTATGTCTAAGTGGGCGGGCAACATAAAGGCTACTGGTGGTAGGAATTCCTACAGCACCTTACATTTTTGTTTAAATAAGAAAGTTCTAAGCCAAATACAAAGTTATATACAATAAGAACAAATATCAGGTAGAAAAATTAGAATTACAACCAGCATAAACAATATCAAGCAAGAAAGGTGATAAATGTTTCAATAATTATTCTATGCTAATGAGTTTAAGTCTTTTATGGAAATAACTTGGCCAAGTAATGAGAGGAAAGCAACTATAACTATCTAGTCTTCAACCCCATTGTAGACCTGAGAAGGGAAGTAATACTTGTAATTATTCAGCCACAGATAAGGCTGCCCTTCCGGGTTCTAAAGGCATGCACGCATGGTTACATGTGTGAGTCACCCGTTATCCGGGCCTCATGTGACCCACGTGCACACATGTGTGGTTACATCCACATATGACTCAGCTAAACCCTTGTGCGCATGCGTGAGTCACCCGTCATCTATGTCATCAGTGTGCCATAGTCATGTCAACCCCTTGTGCGCATGTGCGGGGCAGCCTTTTAAAGTTGGACGTGCCATTTTTCTCTCTTTCTGCACTTCGATCTCCAGGCCTGTGCACACTCCCCTCTAGTAAACTTCTAAGCGGGTTTGTTGGCATTCCGTGTCTCCTCACTCGCGCCAGGTAATTTTAATATTACTTGTGTAATCAAGCAACTTCCAAAATGTGCAACAAATGGCAGAGACAACTAGCTACCTGGGCAATCACCCAAAGTCTCGTTAGCAACATTGGAGCAACCAACTTTGGCTAAGGCCTACAATAACTCAGACCATTTTCAAAGGCAGGAAAATTTTCAAAACCATCTTACACTGCCTTGGCAAGATTTGAAAGTCTTTTTTTTTATGTATCATGCTTTTTCAGTCCGGACATCATGCATTTTGTCAGTGTTGGATGCATGGGTAGTTCCTTGTCCAAAGGCAAGTTTTGCCAAGAAGAAAACAAGCTCCAAGTGGGGTGTCTTTGGTATTCAACATTCTCTTGGGAATAGATTGAATAATGAGTTTGTAGGCTCTCTGCAATTAGTGTTGTTGAATTCTAACTTTAAGCCATGGTGATCCATTGAGATAGAGGGAGTTATTCAATTTTTTGTGTGTCTGTTAAGTTTTGATTTGTTACTGAGTATGTGGTTAACTTTAGACAAGGTTCCATGAGGTGCTGAGAAGAGGTATATTTATTTGTGTTTGGGTGAAATGTTCAGTCCATTTGAGTCATAACATCTATTAATTCCCTTATTTCTCCATTAAGTTTCTATCTGGCAGGCCTGTCCATTGGTGAGAGTGAGATGTTGAAGTCTCCCACTATTAATGTGTGGGATTTTATTGTGATTTAAGCTTTTTTTTTCATATGTGGATGCTCTTTTGTTTGGTGCGTAGATGTTCAGAATTGAGACTTCATCTTGATGACGTTTTCCTGGTCTGCTCTGTGCAGTCACTGTCTGTGTCTCAGGGAGCTACTGTGATCTCCAAGGATGGGTGGGCTTTGGGGAATAGTGGAACTTTAAGATTACAGGGTCCAGTGTGGTAGTGTTGTGGCAGCAAGCATGTAGGAGGTTTGCCCAAGGGCTGGCTAGTACAGCTGAGGCAGGTGAGGGAGGATAACAGGGTTTCACCCCAGGGCCTAGGGCCTAGAGACTGTGTTGTGCAGCTGAGGGACTGGTCACTATCTTCTTGTTCTGCTCTCTGCAGTCCCAGTCTGTGTCCTAGAAAGCCACTGAAGTCACTGGGGATGAGTGTGCAGTGGGACTTGTGGATTGGGACAGACTGCCTGCAGGAGGCTTGCCTGCTGTCTGGCTAGTACAGCTTATGTGGGTGGGGGTGGGGGCCAGGGTTTTGCTCTGGGGTCTATGTGGTCAAAGGGTACTCATTTGTTTCTCAGCCACCCAGATCTGAAATAACCACAAAGAAACTTTAAAATTAAAACACTCCTTGGTCTATTACTGTATACATATTTCTAGCTAGCACTTATATCTTAAATTAACTGATTTCTATTGATCTGTGTATAGCCACATGGTTGTGGCCTACTGGTAAGGTTGCATCTGGCATCCTGCATTTGTCCCTTGTGGCAGCTACATGGCATCTCTCTGACTCTGCCTGCTCTCTACTCCTCTATCTGCTTGGAGTTCCTTCCAACATCTCTGATTGGAAACAGGCAAAAAGAGATTTGCAGAAATGACTGCAAAAGGAGGGTACTGATAGTTTCCCTATATCTACCTTTTCGTTGTGGTGCCTGGTCTGCAATGCCCTGCTTACTGATAAAGTAAAAGTGAGGCCGGAGGTTGTTGTGGCTAAAAAAATACTTGAAGAAATACAAGAGAAAGAGACTCGTCAGTCCATAGGATTGGTGGAGGAGTCACATAGAGACTGAAAGGAAATGTCAGAGGTATCAGGGGGAACCTTGTAATCTGGCACAGGACCAAGGCTAGCACCAAAGTCTGCATGCTTTTGGGTGCAATACCAGATCACAATAACCTCTGAGTCAGAAAATGGGGAAGGCAGCCTCAGCTCCAGTGCAGAGGATAGTTTATCTGCTGAGGAAGAACAGCTAATACAGGAAATTAAGGTACTTCAGAAAAGGCTGAAATGCTGTAAGGCAAAGGATTCCTTATGTTTGCCATCAGCTCCATCTGCTTATAATGAGGATTGGGGAAGGAGGGAGTCCTGTTGGGGACTGACAGATGAGTGGGAGGCCAAAGAGGGCTCAGGAAGAAGAGAAGGTGTCTGTTTTCAGCTCCGGCACACAGTCGTTCCTGTCATAGAGGTACCTGATCTGAACAATCCAGGACAGATGCTGAGACAACATGTGGCCTTTACCTTTAAGGAAATGAAGCAATTGGAAGAGGCTGTGACAGCATACGGCTCTCAGGCCCCCTTCACTCTTGCCATGGTAGAATCTTTTGCGGCATTGAATCTTACACCTAGCGATTGGCAGCAGCTATGACGTGCAGTACTACTGGGAGGAGATTACTTATTGCGGAGGGGAAATATCAAGAAAATTGTTTATAAACAGCTAGGTTAAATGCTCAAGTGGAACAGGCACAATACAGTCTAGACATGCTAACTGGAGCAGGAGCTTATGCTGATGTGGCCAATCAAATCCTGCTTTATATCTCCATATTGCTTCTGCAGCTACCAAAGCTTGGAAAACCCTGTCAAACAAGGCCATGGGAGATCAGCTGTCAAAAGTTTACAAGGGTCTTCAGAACCATTTTAGGACTATGTGGATTTAGGTCTATTGCAGTTGTCAGGGAAATTGTTTGGTGATGTAGCCACAGCTATGCCCATAGTTAAGCAGCTGGCATTTGAGAATGCAAATAAATACTGTAAGGAAGCCTTGTGGCCACATAAGGCAAAAAGCTTAAATGAATACATCTGCAGGGATATTGATGGGTACTTCATTCAGGGCCAGGTGATAGCCAGTGACATCAGGCCTAGGTAAGGGCCCAGGACAACTGGGGATAAAACCTGCTTTCACTGTGGTGCCCCCGGAGGAAAAAAAAAGAATGTCCACAGCTCCCTCAGGGAGCTACTGCCAGACCAAGAAAGTGCCCATGATGTAATAGGGGGGCCCATTGGGCAGATGAATGTTACACACCTGCCTGCTACAGGGAAACTTAAGTTTGTCCATGTATCAGTAGATACCTCTTCAGGAGTAATTTTCGCATCCTTGCATTCGGGAGAATGAGCAAAAGATGCCATTGCACACTGCCTATCTGCTTTTGCCTATATGGGCAAACCCGAGGTTATTAAGACAGATAATGGCCCAGCATATATCAGCAAAAATATTTTATCCTTTTGTTCATTCTATGAAATTTCGCATAAAACAGGCATCCCATATAACCCAATGGGTCAAGCAAGTGTGGAAAGATCCAATCAGACCCTCAAGTAATATTTTCAAAACATAAAAAGGGGGGAGTTCATATTCTCCCCAGCAACTCAATTATCCACCATTCTCTTTATTTAAATTTTTTGACTGTGGATGCTGAAGGACGCTCACCCATGGAGCGCCATACACAAGTTAGGGCTCAGAGCCTAGGATGAGTTTGTTGGAAAGATCTGCAAACAGGAAGATGGATGGAACCATCCCCCTTGTTGGCAAAGGTGAGGTGGGCTGTATGTGTTTTTCCTCCAGGAGTTGATAAACTAATTTGGGTGCCAGAGTGTGAGAGGGTCCACCTGTATTTCTGTGTTTTGATTGGTTAAATAAAGGGCTGCCTGGCTTATAGTTAGGCCAACCCTTAGGTGGGCGGAGTAGACAGAACGGAAGTTCTGGGAGGAGAAGAAGGAAGGGGCAGAAGCCCCAAGCCACCATTGCAGATGGATGCAGGTTAGACCCTTCCGGTAAGTCACCACGTGGTGACTTACAGACTTTTATAATGGGTTAGTTTAATTATGAGAGCTAGCCGGGAAAAGGCTAGTGATAATAAGCCAGGCAGAGTTTAAATGAATCCGTTTGTCACGTGGTTATTTCGGGTGCAGCCAGCTGCTGAGCGGGCCAGCGGCTGGGGGCTTGGAAGCTGGGTGCGGGGAACAAACAACACGCACCCCTCTCCCCCCTAATCACAACACCAGAGCAGTGTGTAAGGCCAGTGACTCAGGATGAAGATTGCGATGCGCCTTCTGCTTCAGGTGATGACTCTGGTAACAACAACAGAATCATGGTTGATGGGATGGATGTCTGGTGAGAAAACCCCCACTTTTAATGCCATTTAGTAAAAATAGCCCTCACTTTTCCTCACTTTTTGCTAACCTATCATTGGTGACTTTACTAATAATCATACTTATAGTAGTGTGATAGGATTTAGAAATATACTGCATCTCATCCTGAAAGAGGATTTCAAAACCTATGATCCTAAGCTTGCTCCTCAGTATTGGGATGCTGTTAGAGATTGTAATCTCCACCCCACAGTTATGTTGGGAGAATGTATCACTCAAGAGCCTGATTTGTCATACTGCTGGACGCAATATGACTTTTTGATCCTCTGCTTGTGTCCCTGCCCCATTTTTCTTTGTATTGTGGAATGGTGCTTTGGAGGGCGATATTCTTAATTGTTCTTCTAGGATCTGCAAGCTGAGTAATTGCTGGGACTGTTCTGATGGAACTTTGATCATTTGAGTGCCTGTTCTGATTCCTCTGTAAGTGCTGGTGTCTCAAGAATGTCAGGAGATCACCCTTTATCGACATCGGTGAGACTTTGGGATAACAACTCCAATTGTTGCTGGTATTTTTGTCGCTGCCACTGTGGCTATGGTTGCTGGAGTTGCCATTCCACAGATGGCTGTGACTGTAGAGACTGTGGATCAGCTGTCTGGAAGGGTTAACGAGTCCCTGCAGACATGGAGTGCTCTGGAATCTCATATTGGATTTGGACTTTTGAATTTGAATTGATGGACTGCCCTTTTGCAGGAGCGGGTGGATTCCCTTTGTTTCCTGCATCAAATGTCTTATACATTACACCTGCTAATGTTGTAAATGCTTCTGATATGGTTAAACAGTTAAATGAACATCTGCAGACAGCTCGTCATATTGTTTGTATTAATAGCACATGGGTCCCTGCTGTGTCTGGATCCAGTCAGTGGAATGCCATGGCCCAACTTGGGGGCTGGGTCCAGCAATTGTCTGGAATGCTCTCATTTGTGCTGATATGCTATTGGGGCTATCTGTTTTTGGATTCTCTGCTGCTTTATGTGGCAATGCCACATACAGCACACTGTCACTTGACAAGTGTTGCTTAGGCTGTCTTCCGGTAATCAAGAAGCACCCCAAGTCTGTTTGCAGATGCTGCAGAAGTCATGAGGAATCCCTATGACAGGCAACTGTCCTGGTATAGAGAGCTTGCCTAAGACAGGGATTAAGGCCTCCCAAAGATGGGTAAGAGTCTCTATCTGAGGGAGTCCTAAGACAGGGGCTTTCATGCTTTTAAAACAAGAAGGGGGGAGTTGTTGGGTCCCTTGAGGACAGGCCTTCACACCCCCACTTGATCTGTTTTGCACTCTTGTGATTGGTTGAAAACAGGAACAGAAACAGGAACAATCTGTTGTTTTCAGCAATGTTTCTAAGGATGTTTACCCCTAAGCCATGTGAGTTAAGGTGATGAGCTTCCTGCTTTTGCTGGCTTGGCCTCCCTTACTGAGGGCTATATATACTGTGTGAAAAAGTGGAATAAAGGCTTTTCTGCAGAACCTGAAGTTGTGTTGTGTGTTAATCCTGATGTTCCTTGCTCAGAAGAACTACAGTTGCCATGCTGGCACAGCAGATCAAAACAACTCTTATAAGGAAAATATTTAATTGTGGTATCTGACTTATATGTTCAGAGTTTCAGTCCATTATAATCAGGGTGGCAAGGATGGAAGACATGATGCTGTCTACGTCTTGATCAAAAGGAAATAGAAAGTTGATTAAGACACTGGACCATGTCTTGAACATTAGAAACCTCAAACCTACCCCCATAGTTTCAAACTTCCTGCAACAAAGGCCATATCCACTCCAGCACACTCACAGCTCCGAATATTATTATTTCTGATGAGATGATGGGGTCCTATTACATTGAAATTATCAATGAAAGGACTTAATAGTCCAAGAAGATTGACTCTGGTATAAAAGAAATTATAGCATTCACATGTGGATCACTTGGATCAGAGTGAGATTATATTTTACTTATTTTACCTTTTACTCATTCTTCCACAGGAATTGTTATGTAGAGATAAATACCATCTTAGAATGGATAGTTCTGCCACACAGAGGAAAAAGATTAAAGACCTATATAGAATACATTTCTAAACTGATTCTGAAAGAAAAAAATGAAACTTCAATTAGCAGGAATAGACCCAGCAGAAACTGTTCTTTTACTAATGCTGAAATTACCTCATTATGGGCAGAAAATGAACATTGGCAAAGAGCTTGCCATGATTTTCAGGGAGATATTAGCAACAAATATCCCCAGAGCAGGAGACCTTGTTTTATAAATAGAAGGTATTGGGTTTTTTCAAATACAGTGAAAGAAGAACCAATTTCTGGAGCCCCTACTTTCTATAGTGATGCAAACAAATCAGGAAAGGAAGGGTTAGAAATCAGGAAAATTATGTAAGGTGGTCAAAGCTCTTATGTTTCAGATCAAAAATCAGAATGTAGAAATCATTCATTGAATATAACACACATCAGACCCTATATCTGTCTACTAACCCCTCCAGCACAATGTATTGATGAAATTGATCAGCTATTAATAGGAAATATGCTAGAAACATCAATATTTCATAAGAAGCACAATGTTTATATTACTTGGCAAGAAGCCAAGGAAATTATAAGGAAATGTCCTACTTGTTCTTTGTATAACCAAACCACATTTCCTGCAGGAACTAATTCAAAAAGTTCCTAAAACTCAAATTTGGCAAATGGAAGTGTTTTATTTTGCAGAGTTTGGAAGATTAAAATATGACACCATATTATAGATACATATTTAGGACTTCAAGGGGCAGCTGCTTGAAGTTCTGAAAATGCTGGTTCTACAATTATACATATTTAGAAATAATGACTGTTATGATTCTGTGCATGAGAGACCTTGGTGGGTAAGAGACCATGGTGGGTGAGAGATAGACACGCCATACAGACGGAACTAATGTGGAAAGTTTTATTGAGAGAAAGGGAATGGAAAAGGGGGAAGAAGAGGGCAGAAACTGGCCTTTGGGCACAGGAGTGGCATAAAAGAAGAGAGAAACAGAAAGAGAGACAGAGAGACAGAGAGAGGAAGAGGAGAGAGAAATTAAGTGGAGTTTTGCCTTTTAAAGGGACAGAGTACTGCTTGCCCTGGCAGTTGTGACACAGGAATGACCTACTTTGTCAGACCCTCAAGGTGAAGAGCCAGGTGTATCTGAATACTTACATTCCTCCCTTCTCTATTTTTTTAAAGTAAGAATTTAGCCATGGAAGTTTAGAGAAACGAGGGCACTGAGTTCTTGAGACTGCTTCCTGATGATTTATGGGCTGTCAACCATCCTCGGGGGACCTGAGAAAGCTGGGCTTTTGGCCACATCATAGAGTAATTGGTTATTTCACTGCTGCCCAGACTCTATGGATTGTATGGTACCTCTTGGACCTGGCAAAATGTTGGCAGAGCAGAGGACAAGGTTAAGTTTAGGAAAAAAAGTTTTCTTCTTAGGTTCTGGTATTTGAGGGATAGGAATGTCAGGATCAGAAAAAGGTCTTAGGCTTAGACTGTTTGGGTCCTGGTAGTTGGGGGGTGCATCTAACTTGTTTGAGGTGAATCCGAGTTGACTTCCTGGAACTTAAAAGAAATTTTTGAGTTTGTAAAAAGGTATAAATTTTGCACACATTGACAGTTTTACTGTTTATAATGTGTATTGAAATTTACATTGTAGAATTGGCAGTATATTCATGCCAGAAATGATTCAGGTTGAAAGCATTAACACTCTTTCTTCTATCCAGAAAACTGTGAGAGGTATTTTTAGCACAATGAATAGAACCTTTTAAATCTATAGTTAGGAAACAACCAAAGGTAATTTGAAATCTTGAGTTTGCGGCTATGATAACAATGGTAGTATTCTGTCAGAGATAGATTAATTGCTTATCATAATTTGTTAATTAATATTAAGACAATATAACAGCATACTGAAAGGGAGAAATCTGGAACATGTTTCATTCTTTTAATTGTCTCAAATCACTTATTCTTTATGAGCACTTAATCGTTTTCTTTTCTCAGACCTTTATAACCTTAATAACTTGTGTTTACAGACCTTAACACCTTCTTAGATCCTAAAACATTCTTAGATCCTCATGTATTAAGCTTTTATATCTTTACATAAGTGAGCCTGAAAGCACCTTAACACTCAGGAGAAATTCATTTTGTGAGTTTGTAACTTCCTGAGTCTGGTAACAAGGTGAACTGTGTCTAGAGTGAGATTGAAAAAGCAGCTGAATCCTTGTGTTTCTGCTGCTAGATGGCAAAGCTACTAGTCCTCAAACAGCATCAGAGTCCTGAGAGGGATAAAAATTACCTGAATTAATGATTAAAAATGACAGAAACTTACTTGATTGGCTACCTAGATAACCACACCAGGGTCCCCCATGGTTGTTGAGGGCTTCTATAGGTCTCTGGGCAACATCCATCTTCCCAGCTGGAAGAGGTAGGCTTGCAAGGCCCCAGAAGATACCACAGGCTTCTGTGGAGTAAGAACTCATGGAAGGACAAGCCTACCCTTAGGCAACTTTAGGCAGTTGATTTCCCAGTGTCCTGTTGCCCATAGTCTGAAGAGGGTCTTTGCAGCAGTTGATGTAAAAGGCAGGGTTTCTCAGTGGCTTGTAAAGCAAGTTTAGGTGGAGGTTCTTCTATTCCAATTCATCTTCTTTGGAGGAAATAGAGGTGCTTGCCAGGAGTTAAGCTGTCTCTCTAGTATGAAAAGCCCTTTTAATTAAACATTTTAAATGTCATATTCTCCAGATCTCTGAGCATTTGAAAACTATCTATTGGGCATATATGAGGTATGACTACAATGATACTAGTGTATTCTCTGTCTTGAGAGTTGGATCCATGCTGAGAGGCTGTGGAGAATTATTTTACCCAGTGTCCTCCAGCTTGACTGTAACTGATTTTAAATTAGCAGGTCAGCTTTATGCTTGCAATGGACAAAGAAGTAAGAAAAATTCCCATTTTAATTAGAAGCTTACCGCTTAAAACTTACAGTAGTGAAGGTCTTGTAAACAGTTTACAGTAAGGACTGGATGGTATAATTCCTAAATTAGCTTTTGTTAATCTGAAATAGATCTTTATAACTTTAAATTTTTATCACTATATAAAATATATTTTAACTCAGAGTTTAATCACACATATAGTATGTTGTAATAGATAAAACCGTATGTTTATATCATCATATAAAATTGTGTAACAATTTAAAGTATTTGAGGCATGTTTTCTTTTTTTTCTTTTTTAAATTTTTATTGTTAAAAGAAAAATTTACATTTACTTCCCTTGTTCCCGGCCCTCCCGCTCCCCAACTACCCCACTGCCCTCCCCCTGCTTCCTTAAGATGGTGCAGGATACCCTGTCCTATGGGAAGCCCAAGGCCCTCCCCCCTCCATC
The DNA here is from genome assembly GCA_028555095.1 of Dicrostonyx torquatus. Lineage (NCBI taxonomy): Eukaryota > Metazoa > Chordata > Mammalia > Rodentia > Cricetidae > Dicrostonyx > Dicrostonyx torquatus. The sequence continues at coordinate 1,052,940 of JAQHUG010000339.1, read as the reverse complement.
TCAGTCAACTAGCTTAATTCTTA
>JAQHUG010000339.1:1013578-1028495 GCA_028555095.1 Dicrostonyx torquatus | reverse complement strand
TCATGTTGCCTTTCAGGTTGTTGGAAGAATTTTTGGATTGGCGCCTGCCCATCTCTTTCCTCTTTGGAAGGATCAACTGCTCCTTGATAGGCGTCACTTGCAGACTGGATGGCTCTGCAGGCACTGTCTCAGGGCCAACTGCCATCTAGATGGATTAGCAGGTGCTTGATAAGTCGGTTTGCATGTGGTACAGATGGATCAGCAGGCTTGGTCTGTATGGCTCAGCTGGCACTGGCTGAATCTTCTTGAAGGCAGTCCAGATGGTTCAGCGGGCATTGGCTAAATCAGTCTGTCTCAGCAGGCACTGGTTAAATCCGCTTGGAGGTGGTCCGGATGGCTCAGCAGGCACTGGCTAAATTTGCTTGGAGGTCCGGGTGACTCAAGAGATTCTGGGTAAATCTGGTTGTATGCTGAGCCAAAAGGGCAGGGCCCACTCCGCGGAACAAAGGCACTCTTGCACCCTAGGTTTCTCTACCCTCTTCTCTTCTAGAACCCAGCCCGCTGAAGGAAGGGGTTGCTTTGGGGAAAGTTAGGTTGAATAAGGAAAAGGGGCGGTTTAGTGGAAGAGCCTTCCATGGGGCCAGGAGGCGTCAGGGATCGGGGTGCCACCAGAGCACTCCCTGGGTCCCTGACTGGCCGGGCTGGAAGGGACTTACCGCTGGATTAGGTCTTTGTTTACATTTTGGAAGGTGGCACTCTTTACATGCTGCGTTTTGTGGCATAAATGGTACTTTCATCATGTAGTCAGTTATTCCTTCTAGGTCTATGGGCCTGTTACATGAACGTAATTTTTAAGGACTGAAGTCTTTAAATTGTTAAGGAAATATACTGAAGTAAATAAGAATACAATGAAACACTCAACTAGACCACTCTATGTATAAAAGGAAAGTCTGCTGGGGATTGAACTGCAAAGGCCAGGGATGGTGTGGGCAGAGAGAAGCAAAATGGTGGAAAAGCAAGCAACTTTTGTATGATAGTCATTAGGGTGGGGTCTTTGATCTGATACAGGCTGTTCAGAATGACTCAGCTGTATGCTCTTGCCTTAGGTAGATAACTGCTGGTTCAGATTAAGGGTGGTTCTGAGTAGTTTATAGGAAGGTCCTGATGAACAGAAACTTGCCTTTAAGCCTCTGACACCCAATGAATATCCTTCTATTTACCGGGCTTATGCCCTTTTCTGTTTAGAACACTGTCACCATCCCTCCCCCAACTCAACCATCCTGTTCCCTCATGATCTCACCCCTCTCTCATCACCAGTTTATCCAAGAGATCTCATCTGTTTCCCCTTCCCAAGGTGATCCACACATGTCTCTCTTAGGGTCCTTCTTATTACCCAGCTTCTCTGAAGCTATGGACTGTAATCTAGTTATCTTTTATTTCACATCTAGTATCTACTTATGAGTGAGTACATAACCATGTTTGTCTTTCTTGGTTACCTCACTCAGGATGGTTTTTTTTCTAGTTCCATGCATTTGCCTAAAAATTTCATGATATTATTGTTTTTTACAGCTGAGTAATACTCCATTGTATAACTATACCACATTTTTTAAATCCATTCTTCGGGTGAGGGGCATCTAGCTTGTTCCCCAGTTCTGGTTATTATGAATAATGCTACTATGAACACAGTTGAGCAAGCACCCTTGTGTTATGAATAAGTGTCCTTTGGGTATATACCCAAGAGTGGTATTGCTGAGTCTTTTTTTTTTCTTTTTCTTTTTCTTTTTTTTTTTTTTTGGTTTTTCAAGACAGGGTTTTTCTGTAGCTTTGGAGCCTATTCTGGAACTAGCTCTTGTAGACCAGGCTGGTCTCGAACTTACAAAGATCCGCCTGTCTCTGCCTCCCGAGTGCTGGGATTAAAGGTGTGCCCCACCACCGCCCGGCCTATTGCTGAGTCTTGAAGTAGATTGATTCTCAATTTTCTAAGAAACTGTCATATTGATTTCTAAAGTACCTGTACAAGTTTACACTCCAAATTTACACAAACAATGGAGGAATGTTCCCCTAACTCTATCCTCTCCAACATAGGCTGTCATCATTGTTTTTTATCTTGGCCATTCTGAAAGCTGTAAAATGGTATCTCAGAGTCATTCTGATTTGCTTTTTGATTTGCATTTCCCTGATGACTAATGATGTTGAGTAATTCCTTAAATGTCTTTCAGTCATTTGAGATTCATGGGTGAGTACTCTCACTGCCATCATTGAATCTTTGGTATGGGAGGTCCTTCTGTCTGTGTTGCTTTTCTTGGTTGATGAATAAAGAAACTGCCTTGGTCTGTTGATAGGGCAGAACTTAGGTGTTGGAAAATGAAACTGAAGGCTGGGAGAAAGAAGGGCAGAGTAAGGGGACGCAATGGATCTGCTGCTGGAGATAGATGTGCTGAAACTTTGCTGGTAAGCCATGACCTCGTGGTAATATACATTAATATAAATGGCTTAAATTAAGATGTAAGAGTTAGCCAATAAGAAGTTAGAGCTAATGGGCTAAGCAGTGATTTAATTAATACAGAATCTGCGTGGTTATTTTGGTTATGGGTGGCTGGGACAAACAATTGGCCTTCCTATTACAAATCTTCACCAAGCAGGAAGCAGATACAGAGATCTACATCCAAGCACCAGGGCAAGCTATAGGAGTCTAGTCAAAGAGAGGGGGAAGGACTTATATAAGCAAGGCGGGGGCGGGGGTATGAGGGGTGGGGGTGGGATCAAGGTCATGATGGGAAACTCACAAAAACAGACTTGAACTTGTGGAAGCTCACAGACTCTAAACCAATACCTGGGGATCCTGAATGGGATCAAACCAGGCCCTCTATATGTGGGTGACAATTTTGTAGCCTCGGCTGTTTGTAAGACTCCTGGCAGTGGGATCAGGATCTATCCTTAGTGCATGAGCTGGCTTTCTGAAGCCCATCCTTGATGGGGGGTAGGGGGTGGGGTGCTTGGTCCTGCCTCAACCGAATGTGGCAGGTTTTGTTCACTCTCCATGAGAGGCCTTACCAGTTCTGAGGAGTGGATGGAAGGAGCTTGGGGGAGGGAGGAAGGGGTACTGTGGTTGATATGTAAAATGAACAAAAAACACAATAACATTTTTTAGAAAAGAAGGAAGAGGAGGTGGCAGTATCATGGCCACAAAGGTTGTCAATTTCACTAAATTTCGAGATTTATGAATATCATGCAAGAATTAGCAATAAATAAAAACAAAGCCAAATTTCTTCCCTCATAGACAAGCAATTATATACTTCAGAGAACACAAAACAAAAATAAAATGAAGTATAGTCAAAATGCCCCATGATAATTCCAGGACCCAGCCAATGACAAGCTCAGCAGACGCCAAAGTCTCAGTAGTTTACTCTAAGTTAATACCTGGTTCCAAGAAAGACCACAAACTTATACTACTGAAGCGCCACCCTTTGGAAATTCCTAATGTTCCAACCTTTGTAGATAGGATCACCTGCCAGCACACACACATTGTTTTTCCTCACCCCCACTTTTTCTACTATAAAAACCCAACCTCCACTGAGCTTAGGGCTCTCCTATCACTCCAATACATTGGACACATGGAGAGTTTGAGTTTACAAACTTGTGTAATAATAAAGGTTCTTTGTTTTTATATACAGGACTGGGTCTCCTAGTTTATTGATCAGTTTAGGATGACATTTATGTAGCGTGAATCCATGAGAGTTTGGTAAAAGTTCTCAAAAATTTATTTAGGCTTAAAATAGGGGTAAACACTCACTGATACAGCACGGGTTCAACGTGGCCACTGATCCAGCTGCCTTTGTCAGGTTGTTCTGCCCAGGGTGTGAAGGATACCAACAGCAAGCTGCCTGCTCCATTCAGAGCACCCGAGAGAGTGCTTATATGTTGTCACATCCGCAGACAAGACCACTTCCTAGGGCTTGTTGCCCCAAAAGCCGTTGGCTAAATGGGTTGAAAACTTACAACACATTTACATAGATTAAATATTATGATTATCGAGACTTACTTTAACTAAAAATGTAGACATCATTGTGAAATGCGTTAATGGGCTATGCAAGTAAAAAGGCAAGTTTGGAACAAGGTGTTGTTTTTGTCAATATAGATTAGGAGTCGGTAGCCTAGCCTGATCTATTTAAAGAAACATATGCTTATTAAAGAATTTATATTCTAAAAGAAATCAGCAAAAAGGCCAAAAGTAGTGATAGAAGATAGGAATAGTAAGAGAGAGAGTGCAATTAGATGATGTGAAAATAGTTTGTCCCTCTGACATTTATGTCCATATGGAAATCCATTACAGAAACTTTAAATTGTTAGGACTCTGTTCATGAATGGATGTGTGTGTGTGTGTGTGTATGTGTATGTACATAACTTTTTAATATGAGGTGTGTGTATGTACATGTTGGCATGAATGTGCCTAGGTACACATGTGGAGATCACAGGACAACTTTTGAGAATCAATTCTCTCCTATTAGATGTGGTTCTGGTGATCAAATTCACGTCATCAGTCTAGGTGGTAAGTGCCTTTACCCACTGAGATATCTTGTTGATCATATTCATATTAATGAATTAATGGTCAGCCATAAATGATCATAAAAGCCATTTTGATTAGTTCTCTTATTTTTCCTTCCTATCATACAGTGCCTTATATTCCTCATGTCTGCCAGCAAGACAGTCATTACCATGTGCAAACCCTTGGTTTTAGCAGAAATGTATCCAAATTAAGTTTTTTTGGGGGGGGGATTTCGAGACAGGGGTTCTCTGTGGCTTTGGAGCCTGCACTGGAACTAGCTCTTGTAGACCAGGCTGGTCTCAAACTCACAAAGATCTGCCTGCCTCTGCCTCCCGAGTGCTGGGATTAAAGGCGTGCGCCACCACCGCCTGGCCCAAATTAAGTTTTTATGTATAACTTTTTTATTCTATGACAACTTCTCCCTCTCTTTTTTATAAATTTTGTATATATTCTATTTTTAACATGCATACAGATTAACTTAATACCGTAAAATGGAACATATTAAATTACAAAAACTTTTGAAAAACATTTAATTAAGTTCATAAAATGGGACCAAGCTTAATAAAAGGTTCCTAAAAGGCCTAGTCAGGTTTTGCGTACAATAAAAAGTTTGTAAATTAACTTTTAAAAGCTTAAGGAAGGGATAGTTTTAATTATCTTGAAAAACTTGCATATCATTTTCTAAAACCAAAATAACTGCTTTCGAGGATGTGAGACTCACTGATGTGGTCAGATTTGCGAGCCCATAAGAAATGCTGGAAAATAGGATTGCAGTGCTAGCTGCTTGGGGAGCTTAGCAGAGATCCCTCCCCGACTCTGGATACTACAGAGGTGCGCTGAGATGGTCATTGCCTCTCTGATGCCTAAGCTGTGAGGCAAAGCAAGCGTCTATCAAGTTGACTTGTATTAAGTATTCGCTATTGATGGGGATACAGTGGAGATTTATTGTATCTAGAAAGTCCATAATAGTGTTCTCTAAGTCAGATATTGTACTAAGTAGCCATCTCTACATTCTGATCTATTCCCAATAGTAGAGCTAGGAAGAAGGACAGTTTGCCTTCTGAGTCCTGGTGGTAGTCTTTCTTTCTTACTCTCATAGGGCATTGGGAAAACTAGCAGTTTCTACTGATTGGGAATAGGGTGGCGGTGGAACGGAAATGGGAGAGCAGCTGTGAAGAAATGACGTAAGGACAGAGTTCTAACTTGTCTATACACGTAAAACTGAAAAGGGCCCCGGGCTCATCTTTATAGTGGGGGCCGAGAGGGCTGAATTGGAAGGGACAATGATGTATTGAGGATTTCAGAAGTCTTTAGTCCAGGACTCCAGTCCAGGACTCTGTAAAAACCAAGTCATAATATTTTAGACATTTGTGAGCTCCGACCTAACTGCTCACCTCTCACTTTAAGTTAATGTAAGTTAACAGTAACTTAATGAATGGATACAGCTGTGTGTGAATAGAACTGTCTATGAAATTGGTGATGATCTACATCTGGTCTGAGTGTTATCTCTGACTTAGATGGACATGCGGAGAAATAGAACTGCTAAGTAATGGTGATTAAGTAGGAAGAATTTCAGGATGCTTGATAAGTGAATATTATCAGAATTCTGCTGTGATTTTTGGAAGACTTTCCTAAAGTGGTCAAGCCTCAGTGGAATTCACTGTTTATGTAGGTGAAAATGGAGACGTAGGTGGCTTTAGGAGCAGCTGGATGCAGGGATCTTTTTTCACCTCATGTCTGCCCTCATTTTGGCCCCAGTCAGCAAGATTTGTATAGATTTGGAAAATGTAGATCTGTGAAAGATCAGACCCAAGAAATGTAAAATGGAACAGGCATGCATGCCAAGTTGAAATGGGTTCTATAAATTATATCAACAACTTGAAACACAATTAGTGATTCTTTTAAAATGTGATTTAAAAACAAAAGACCCCCTTTGTTTGCATGAATAGGTTAAGTAAAAATAAATATATGCTAAGAATAATAGTTTGGTTTCACAGCTCTATAATGTATCCATATAATCTCACAGAAATATGTGGGTTTTCAAGTACCATTTATTCCATCATTTATAGACTCTTTCATCAGTGACTTATTTAGAATTGATTGTGTGCCTAACTCTGAAATCACACATTCTTTGGTCAACCATTTTGTTTTTTAAAACAATTCAGACTTACCCTTCAAAAGGTGTAATTCTCACTGATCCTGGGTTGAATCAAATACATTCATGTTTGGAATTTTAAGGTTTTATTTTTTTATTTTTAGTCATATGGTGGGATGAAGCAATGGTCATTTGCAAAGCATGAGGCCTGGCAACTGTCTGCAACTGCAACTTAAATCCCTGGCAGAGGATTTAAGACACTAACAACTCTTCCAGAACAACTAGCCTGACAATGAGTAATATGCAGTTTGATGTGAAAATTAGAACGCTGGTGGATGAACCTGCAAGAGGGAAATTGGATTTCTAGAGAGATGAATGAGATGCTGTGAAGCTGAATACAGTTCATAAGATGCAAACACATGCAGAGAAGTCTCACCCTCCCTTACTCCGACTGAGCAAATAAGTTTTGTGTGCCTATTATTTATTTATTTATAGGCAAGATATGAGCATTCTCTCTTCCTGACATTTTATATCAAAATGGATAGATCCAATATCAAGTAATGGTGTGCTCAAAATGAAAGCCACATTGTTAAATGTCTCAGGCGTTTATTAACACAGTTTTCTTCTTAAAAGAATAAAATAGACATTATCTCAGCAGATCATATTTTACCATAGCTTTGTGTGTGTGTAGGGGGAGTGATTTTTGGCAGACATTCAGTTTCTTAGAGGCAGCTGAATGAAAAGCAACCTGGGGAATGCAAAGATACCCAGGGATTGTGGAAAGGAATGGAATTCCCAGACAGAATTTTCACCAGAAAAATACCTTCTGAAGTCCTAGAGGTGACTTTTAAGTTACTGCTCCCTTTCTTTGTCTCCTCCACTCCTTATACTATTAGCTTGTTGGTTTTATTTCCACTCCTATTTTTCCTATCTTAATACACATTTTTGACAACTGAAAATGGCTTTTGCTTTCATGAGCTGTGACTTTATTCTGGAATTGCGAGCAGATGGGAAGGTGGCATACTTCATTTCTGGGGACTGTCTGAACTGCTGGATGCTCAAAGCAGCTTTGTGAAAAAAAAAGACTGCAGTTCTGAATGAAAGTCCATGCTCACATGATATAAACCCATTACCACTGTTCCAGCCAGTGAGTCTTAACCATGATCTAAGTGATGTAACGTGAGTTTGAATGTTTCATTGAGTCAAAAGAAACACAACTGGAAATTATGCCCTTTTAAGTGATAATTGAAAAATTGTTGTCAGGTCAACAATAGATACCATTTGCATCTATTTAATCCCAAGACATTAGTGTTTTTCAATGCACTATTGTTCTTATACTCTTGCCATACCAAATTAATATTCATATGCGAAGGAACCTATTTGTTATTGCAGTGATTGGTTGGAGCCTATAAAGATCACATACACAAGGATTGAAGAAGTCTATCTTTCTCTTCTATGAAAACTGAGCACACTATAACATCTGAACTAGCTCTATTATTAGAATTTAAAGACTTAATTAGTTTACACTCTCAGATGATAGTGTAACAGTTTCTCTGCCAAAAGGATCACAATAATAATAATGTAGTGGCAAAAAATGGTAACTTTATTAAACACTTAAAATAATACCCATGTATTGCTAAAATTTCTTCCATGGCAGAGATTTAACCAATGTTTACCCCTCTTCCTGGGAGACTAGGAGTGAGACATCTTCCTTGGAAGTCACATAGATAGGGAAAGGGACCATGGTTATGTAATCAAGGCGGCAAATTTCTAATATGGAAGCAGAACTCCTGAAAATCGAAGGAGTTTGGCTCAGAAGACAAACAGCCATATACAACTCCAAGTGAGAATGCTACTGTAGAAAAGCAAGTACATCCACTACCAGAAGATTTCCCTTGATCTCATGGTTTATATCTAACTCTCATGATCACCTAGTGCTCCAAGGAAGAATTGGAGAGATTGCTAATTTGGTTTAATGGAATCATAGCTCATAGCCTAACTCTCTAAGGCTGTTATATTCCAAGAAAACAAAAGCTAAGATTCTATTCTAAGAAAAAGTGCAAGACACTAGAAAAATAATTGTCAGGGTTTGCCAAATCAGCATAAACAAGAAAAATGCACAAGTTCAAAACCAGATGTGGATATCCAGGTATTTCTATAAATTCTAAGCCTCAGAGTAAGTGTCCCTGAAACATATGATCCCACATAGTTCCCTTTTAGCTGTTAATTGACTATTAAGCATCTTCAGCCTCCTTCTTGCCTTTTACTGCTAAAAAAGGTTCTTTAGTGGTAGGGAGGGAAGTGATTTCACTAGCACTTGGAAGAATCTCTCAGAGACATTTTAAGGATGAATGCTTTGGATAAGCAAATTAAACAGACCTATAACTGCTGAAGAAAGAGAAGCAGTCATCAAAAGTTTCCCAACCAAAAATAGCCCAGGACCACATGGTTTCAGCTCAGAATTCAACAAGATTTTCAAAGAAGAACTAATACCAATACTACTCAAATTATTCCACAGAACAGAAACAGAAGGAACATTGCCAAGCTCTTTTTATGAGGCTCTAATTACCCTGATACCCAAACCACAGAAAGACATTACTAAGAAAAAGAATTACAGACCAATCTCACTCATGCACTCATGCACATTGATGCAAAAATACTCAATAAGATACTGGCAAATTGAATCCAAAAAGACATCAGAACTATCATTAAGTTGGCTTCAACCCAGAGATGCAGGGATGGTTCAACATACAAAAATCTGTCAACGCAATCACCATATTAAAAAAACTGAAAAATAAAAACCACATGATCATCTCATTAGATGTCAAAAAAGCTTTTGACAAAATACAGCATCCCTTCATGATAAAGGTCTTGGAGAGAGTAGGGACACAAGGAACATACCTAAACATAATAAAGGCAATATACAGCAAGCCAACAGCCAACATCAAATTACATGAAGAGAAACTCCCAGCGATTCCACTGAAATCAGGAACAGGACAAGGTTGTCCACTCTCTTCGGAACTATTCAATATAGTTCTTGAGGTCCTTCCTGGCTAGAGAAATAAGACACCAAAAGGAGATCAAATGGATACAAATCAGAAAAGAAGTCAAACCTTCATTGTTGATGATATGTTAGTTTACATAAGTGATCCCAAAAATTATACCAAGAAACTCTACGATGTAGCAGGATACAATATTAGCTCAAAAAAAAAAAAACCAGTAGCCTTCCTTTACACAGATGATAAAAGGGCTGGAGAAGAAATCAAAGAAACAATACCCTTTTAAAATAGCCACAAATATCATAAAATATCTCGGAGTAGCTCTAACCAAACAAGTGGGAGACTTGTATGACAAGAACTTTAAATCTTTAAAGAAAGAAATTGAAGAAGACACCAGAAAGTGAAAAGATCTCCTGTGCTCTTGGGTAGGTAGAATTAACATAGTAAAATATGGCAATCTTATCAAAAGCAATCTAAAGATTCAATGCAATGCCCATCAAAATCCCAGCAAAATTCTTCACAGACCTTGAAAGAACAGTACTCAACTTCATATGAAAAAGCAAAAAAACCCATGATAGCCCAAACAATCCTGTACAATAAAAGAACTTCTGGAGGCATCACAATCCCTGACTTCAAACTCTACTACAGAGCTACAGTATTGAAAACAGCCTGGTATTGGCATAAAAAGAGACTGGAGGACCAATGGAATTTATTCGAAGGTTTGTATATTAATCCACACACCTTCAAACAACTGATTTTTGACAAAAAATTAAAAAAATCATATGAAAAAAGAGAGCATATTTAACAAATAGTGCTGGCATAACTGGATATCAGCATGTAGAAGAATGAAAACAGACCTGTATCTATAACCATGCACAAAACTCAGGTCCAAATGGATCAAATATCTCAACATAAAGCCAGCCACACTAAACCATTACAGAAGATAAAGTGGGAAGTACACTTGAATGCATTGGCACAGGAGACCACTTCCTAAATATAACCCCAGTAGCACAGACACTGAGAGAAACAATTAATAAATGGGACCTCCTAAAACTGAAAAGCTTCTGTAAAGCAAAGCACATGGTCAACGAGACAAAACGACAGCCTACAGAATGGAAAAAGATCTTCATTAACCCCACGTCAGACAGAGGATTGATCTCCAAAATATACAAAGAAATTAAGAAGGCTGGATAGGTTGTGGGGTAAAGGGAACACTCCTGCATTGCTGGTGGGAATGTAAGCTGCTACAGCCCCTTTGGATATCAGTGTGACAATTTCTCAGAAAATTAGGAAACAACCTTCTTCAAGATCCAATAATACCACTTTTAGGTATATATCCAAAGGATGCTAATCTAATGGGTAGTAGAAAAAGACAAAGTCTCCTGAGTAAATTGGGAGCATGGGGACCGTGGCAGAGGGTTGAAATGGAGGGGAGAGACAGAGAGGGGAGCAGAGAAAATTGTAGAGCTCAACAAAAATCAATAAAAAATAATAAAAACTGAAAAATGAATGATTTGTATTGAAATGAGACTGAAGTCCTAGCTTCAAAGATACTATGGAATTGCAAGGGCCTGTAGTTTATTGTGCTGGTCTAGGATATGCATAATGGTTCTATGAAAGCATTTTCTTTGGTAGACACTATCTGCTCACTCAGTTTCTCATCAAATATAACATTCTGGGCTCTCCTGAATCTCCTGCTGGAAAAAACATCTAAAAACTCACATGAGCAAGGTTTCTGCTCTATTCTGATTTTCTTTCTTTTTTAATTATTAATATCATTTATTTAGTTTTTACATACTAAACCCAGTTGCCCCTCCCTCCTCTTCTCTCACTCACTCCCTTTCCCCATTTACTCCTCAGAGAGGATAAGGCCTTCCCTGGGAAGTCAACTAAGTTTGTCCATCACCTCGTTGAGAAAGGACCAAGCCTCCCTCTTCACCCCTTCCCCACCAGGAATAGGCTGTGTAAAGTATTTCTCCATAGAGAATGTGCTGCCCAAAGTCAGCTCGTCCAATAGAGTTAGGTCCTGGTCCTATTGCCAGTGGCCCTTTATACTGCCAAGACATACAATTGTCTCCTATATTCAGGGCACCTAGTTTGGTTCTGTGCAAGTTCCCCAATTGTCAGTTCAGAGTCAGTGATCTCCCACTAACTTGGGTCAGCTAATTCTGTGGGTTTCCCCATCATGGTCTTGACCACTTTGTTCCTCCCTCTCTTAGACTGTATTCCAGGAGCTTGGCCCATCCGTTAGTTGTGGGTCTCTGCATCTACTTCCATCTGTTTCTGTTAGAGGGTTCTAACTTCTCTAGGATTGTGACCTGTAGACTGGTTATCCTTTGCTTTATGTCTGGTATCCACTTATAAGTGAGTACATGCTTTATACATCTTCCTGGGTCTGTGTTACCTCACTCAAGATTTTTTTCTAGTTCTGTCCATTTGCCTGCAAATTTACAGATGTCATTATTTTTTACCATGGAGTAGTAGTCCATTGTGAAGATGTACTACATTTTCTTTATCCATTCTTCAGTTAGGAGCATCTAGGTTGTTTCCAGGATCTAGATATTATGAATAATGTTGCTATGAACATAGTTGAGAAAATGTCCTTGTGGGGTGAGTATGCCTCATTTGGGCATATACCCAAGAAAGATATTGCTGGGTCTTGAGGTAGATTGATTCCTAATTTTCTGAGAAATCACCATACTGATTTCCACAGTGGCTGTACCATCTTGCACTCACACCAGCAACGGGGGAGTGTTCCTTTTACTCCACATCCTCTCCTGCATAAACTGTCATCAGTGTTTTTCATCTTAACCATTCTGACAGGTGTAAGATGGTATCTCAAAGTTGTTTTGATTTGCATTTTCCTAATGGCTAAAGATGTTGAGCAATTTCTTAAGTGTCTTCTGGTCATTTGAGATTTTTCTGTTGAGAATTCTCTGTTTAGATATGTACCCCATTTTTAATTGGATTATTTAGTATTTTTATGTCTAATTCCTTGAGTTCTTTGTATATTTTTGGAGATCAGCCTCTGTCAGATGTGGGGTTGGTGAAGACCTTTTCCCATACTGTAGGCAGCTACTTTGTCTTGTTGACTATATCCTTTGCTTTACAGAAGCTTCTCAGTTTCAGGAGTTTCCATTTATTAATTGTTGTTTTCAGTGTTTGTGCTACTGGTATTATATTTTAGAAGTGGTCTCCTGTGCTAGTGCATTCATGTCTACTTCTTTCTCTTCTATGAGGTCCACAGTGGATGGATTTATTTTGAGGTCTTTGATCCATTTGGACTGGAGTTTTGTGCATGGTGAGAGAAATGGATTTATTTGCACTCTTTTACATGTTGACATCCAGTTATGCCAGCACCATTTGTTGAAGATGCTTTTTTTCATTCTAAAATTTTAACTTCTTTATCAAAAATCAGGTGGTCATAGGTATTTGGGTTAATATCAGTGCCTTTAATTCAATTCTATTGGTCCACCTACTTTTTTCTTGCCAATACTCAGCTGTTTTCACTGCTGTAGCTCTATAATAGAACTTGATGTCAGGGATGGTGATGCCTTCAAATGTCCCTTTATTGTACAGAGTTGTTTCTGATATCCTGTGTTTTTTTTCCTCTATATAAAGTTTAGTGTTGTTCATTTGAGGTTTATGAAGGATTGTGCTGGGATTTTGAAGGGTATTACATAGAATCTGTAAATTGCTTTTGGCAAGATTACCATTTTTACTATGTTAATTTTACTGATCCATTAGCATGGAGATATTTCCATTTTCTGATATCCTCTTCAATTCTGTTCTTCGAAGTCTTAAAGTTCTTGTCATACAGGCCTTTCACTTCTTTGGTTAGAGTTACCCAAGATATTTTATGCTGTTTGTGGCTATTGTGAAATGTAATATTTATCTGATTTCTCTCTCAGCCTGTTTATCATCTGTATATAAGAGGACTACTAATTTTTTTAGTTAATCTTGTATTCTGCCACATTATTGAAGGTGTTTATCAGTTGTAGGAGTTCCATATCTATTCAATATAGTACTCAAAGTCCTAGTTAAGCAATAAGACAATAAATGGAGATCAATGAAATACAAATTGGAAAGGAAGAAGTCAAACTTTCACTATTTGCTAATCATATTGTGGTATATTATGTGACCTCTTTTCTGGTTTTTATTTCTCCTACTATCTTGTTTTGCATATTCAGAGAAATTTAACCTAACCCCAAGGGATTGGCCCCAATAGTACTAAGTTCTACATTACTACCAAGTTTAACTGTGTTCTTTGCTCCCCTACTTGAAAACAGTTTTTAAATGGCTTTGAAGGTATGGACTCAGTTGTGTGCTTTTCCAGTCATGAAGTCTTTGCAGACAAAGTTGGTGGAAAGCTATTATCTAATGCCAAATGTGGGGATCTGGGGAAACCTTGAGTGAATGTATATTATTGACAAGGAACTGTGCCTCACAATCATGGGAATTAGGAAAGTCTTCCTCAGTTGAGCCTCAGAGGCATGATAAAACTTCCTTCTGGTTCAGGGATTAGTGTTTACCAATGAATGACCAATGAGCACAAAAACTAGCAACTCTAATTTTCTCTTCAGGTTGCAGGATGACTGCAATCAAATACTGCTTTCCTACAGAGATTCTACCCAGGCTAGCTAATTCCTCCACTGGTACTAGCTACCTTCCTCCCTGGGCTGTACAGAATCAACTTGATGTACTTCCAGGTTGTTTTGTAGTTGATGCTATTCATCACAGGAGCATGACCCATCTGATGACCAAGCTCTTCTCTATGTGTGTCTGTCCTTTCCTCTTTCCTCACGGCCCTAGTCAGGTTTCCAGGACCAACCCATGTAGAACATAGCTGTCAAGTGGTCAGATGTGAAATGTTTTTTCAAATTTTATTTTTTTAAAATTTCATTTTATATTTTATCCACAGTTCTCTCCCACACCCCTATAAACTCCTTGTCCACCCTCCAATTACTCCTGCTAATAGGTAAGGGCTTCCATGGGAAGTCAACAAAATCTGGCACATTAAATTGGGACCAGACCAAGCATCTCCCCTCTGCACTAAGGATGAACAAGGCATCCAACCATAGGAAATTGGTTCCAATAAGCTAGCTCATGCACCTATTCCTACTGCCAGCAGTCTTTGTAGATTTCTCCATCATGATCTTGACCTCACTTGTTCATATAATCCCTCCTCCCGAGTATGGTATGTACTCACTCATTAGTGGACCTTAGCCATTAACAAAGGACATTAAGCGTATAGCTTACAAGCCTGCAGATGCCAAATAGCAAGGTGAACCCAAAGAAAAACTTATATAGTTTTTCCTGGAAGTCAGAAGCAAACAA
>JAQHUG010000339.1:931633-959756 GCA_028555095.1 Dicrostonyx torquatus | reverse complement strand
TAGCTGACTCTGGTGATTTCGTGGTGGCAGCTCTCTGTGCCTGCCTTCTCTCTCCCAGCATTCAGTTCTCTTTTACCCGCCTACCTAAGTTTCTGCCCTATCAAAAGGCCAAGGCAGTTTCTTTATTTGACCAATGAAAGAAACACAGAGAAGGAAGAAACTCCTACACCACTATCTTCAGTTGCCATTATCATTTTTATCAATCTTTTGTTTCTGTTTTCTTGGACATCACTCAGGCATTTATTTTCTCTAAGTTCTTTCTCCTAAATTTCATTGATTGTTGTCTTTTTCAAACTCCTTAAGTTTCTTAATGGCGTTTATGATCATTTAGTTTCTGTGTCTTGGAGTTCATCTATATAATTTTCATTTACAAACATTTCCACAGGACTGGTAGGTTTTGTAGAGAAGTTACTGGCTTGATCTTTCATATTTTTAGTATTTTTGTCATGAGATCTATTCATGTAGCCTTTTTCAATTCTAAGTCTGATATGTCCTGGCATAAGGCTAGAGATCATTTTCAGTGTAGGTTGGGGAGTACAGACTAGATATAAGTATTAGATGTGAGAACCAGGATAGATCTGGTGGGTTGGGAGAAGGCACAGATAGCATCAGGAAGACTCAGTGGATCAGACCTTGTAAAGGGAGTGGAAGTTCTGATTATGTCAAGAGGTTGGTTGTGTTGCACAGTGGGTGGTGGAACATAGGACAATTAGTGCATATGTGTTATGGATGAATAATTTACACATGGATATTAACTGTTAAGTAAAGGATCATCTTGCAATATACAGACCTAGAGAGCTAACTAACAAAAATGGTTCAAGACAGGATGCATGGATTTCCCTGGGAACAAGAAATAAAATTGATTTTTGGGTAGACTGGAGGACATTGGAGATGAGAACAAGAGGAATCAGAAGGGGTGGGGAGATGGGGAAAGAGAGCTGGGAGAGCCAACTAGAATAGGGGGAATTGCAGGGTAGGGATGATTTGAAAACTTAGTGCAGTCAGAACTCTCTGAAATCTATGAAGGTGACCCTAGCAAATAGTCCTAGTAATGGGGGATATGAAGTCTGAACCAGTCATCTTCTGTAACCAGGCAAATCTTTTAGTGGTAGGACTAGGACATCAACCTAGTCACAAATAAGAAGAGGCCATTAATTTCAGAAGGAATGAATGGGGCAATACATGCAAGGGGTATGAGGAAAGAAAAGAGAGAATGTTGTAATTATACTTTAATTAATATATTTAATAAAATAAAAGTGTATATTTTATTCCAAAGAAGAAAAAGAATGATCAGCTTGATTAGAAGTAGGAAGAGATCCAACCTTACCTCTTAGACTTTTTTTATATTTGAATTTTTCTAAACTGTCTAACTCCATAGCCTTTTCCACCCCTTCCTCCCACCCATGCCTTTTCAGAAACTCTATTGCTTACAGCCCTTCAGATCTGTGTTCCAACCTCTCTCCCTACTTCCAACCAGGCTAACTATTGGTCATTTCATTACCTCATTAAATCAATTAATGAAACACACAACCATGCATCTGAATACTCTCGAAGGCCTTTTAGTTTTTAGTTGATAAGTGTCCAGTATTGAATGCTAAGAACAAAGAGGAGAGATTTTCAAACAATTATAACAATTTGTTTAGCCTGCTTTTGAGAATGGTCTCAAAGAATATCTCTTTAGATTTTTTTGTATATAGTTTATGCTAATTGCAGGACTCTGTCACAGAAATCTTTAAATAAACAACTCTGTAATAAATTATGCCACCGCTACCTTAAGCAAATATCCTATAAGGCAAATTGTGTTATCTAAGTGACCAATTGATTCTAGTCCCCCCCCCTTCCACATTCAAGAATGAGTTTAAATGCAACCCTGTGTGCTACTCTCATTTCAAATCCTTTGGAGCAGATAACATTATCATGAAACTGGCCAAGGATAAAATTTAAATAAGTAGTGACTGGAAACGATGACAGCAAGAGTTCCCACCCCACAAAAACAGACAAATTAGTTTAATTAGCTAAAAAATTTAGAAGGTAAAGATAGGGGGGTTATTTATGTTGATTTGTAATTCATACTCAGTATTTGCATAAACAAGTATATTAGGGGAAGAAAACTCTGCAGTAAAATTATCCTTTAAAACATACTCTCAAAGAGCAACTTAAGTGAATACATATTTTTTCTTTCTAGCATATGTCTATTGTACATTAAAATACTAGCATCATGTTCCATGTAGTATTTTACATTTTTGTTAGTTACTTGATTATTAACCATTCCCCATGCAATGATATTTCTCTACATTTGACATCTGCATGGAGCTTCATCACAATGATGTTTCACAAGCTGATCCATTTTTCACGTTTTCTTCCCATAAATTTGTATCTTTATTAATATATTATAAATGACAGGCCTGTCCTTACCACATCGGGACTTCCTCTGCTCTTCCTTCACACTGAGTCAGGCTGTAGTTCCACTACTCTATGTGTTTAAGTACAAATCACAGTAGTTTTTCATGTGGTCAGATAATTTTCTAAATAAAGGAAACAGATACTGCCTACCGCCTTCCCCTAGAATTAATCATCTTTCTGCAAAGACTAGTGGTTGAGAAGACTTTAAACAGATAGTGAACTTACCATAGACTCGTGACAGTAATAGTTTTTCTGAGATGTTTTCAAAATACAAAGGCTAAATTCTTCTGCATCATGAGGTCACCTTGTTCCTGAAGTCATTATGTTGCACCTCCCCCACACCCCATCCCCAAATCCCCAAGTACACAAACTTGTGAACTCCAATTTGTTTTTCTGTTATTTATATAGGTGATATGGATATTGTATTGCTGTAGATGTATTGATCTAATAGATTACAGATGAGTGTGCTTAAATATTGAGAATCAGGGAAACACTTCATTGAAGCTGAAATGTAATATATTTGTAGAAAACTTTTATTGTTTATGTACATTCAGCACTCTGGATTTTTTTGTTTCCCTTTGCCCTTCCTCCTTTCTACAGCTCATCCTCCTGTTTTTTTTTCTTTTTTCTCTCTTGCCTGTACCATCCATATACCATTCACTGTGGAGCTCTTAAAGCTAACACAACGCATAGTGGTTATGCACTATAACTCAGACCCTGACAAATATAGCATTCTTTTTCTCTAGACCTGATGTTTACTCATAGTTAGAGTTGTGATCCTGCAAAACCAATCATAACTCCTTACCAGGTGTGGTATCCATATATTCAGAGAGGGTACCTTTGTGCTACAAAGAAAAGCTAAGGAAGTGAGTTCAGGGCTGCTGCTGTCATTGTTTTCTTAAACCATTAAGATGCTAAATTGAGAAGATTGAGATAATAACGGAACCCTTGAGTTCAGTCTTTGAGGCTGTGGTTTTCCTTTCCTTCATTTTTTTAAGTCTGTACTCTTTCCTCCTAAAATTATTATTAAGGATTTATGGTCTTTGAGATACTTTTCTAAGGCATGGGGAATTATGATGAAGATAAGCAAGATTCTTCCTTCTTTTCTTGGTATTAATATACCAGGGAGAAAAATGACAGTAAATTAGTGAGCAAATAAAAAATTAGTTATTATAGCCACAATAACTGTAAATAATGGTATGGAGACGGTAGAAGGTGATATGATAAAATCCAAGTCAGGGTGAGGAGGATAACTAACTCAGTTGGAATAATCAGACAACACTTTTTTGAGGAGATAACAATTGAGATGATCTCAGGACAAACCAGACTAATCATGTAAAGATCCTGAGGGCAAGAAGTCCAATGAAGATACAAGTGGAGTGAAACTCCTCGTAAAAAGAACCATTAATATCAGATATAAGTGAGAAACTAAGACATAGACAGATTCCTAGGTAGCCAGTCAGGGAGAGGGGCCACAGCTAGATGATAAAGATGGCACGTTCCAAACAGGATTGTCTTCTTCAACCTCCTGACTCGAAGCAAAACCTGGCAGTTTAAAACAAAGGTCTTGTAGACTTGCTGCCATTTTTGGGTTAGTTCTTCTGCTACTATGTTGGACTTGAGTCTAATCACTTCTTCCTTGGCCCATCCCCTCATGTCTTATTTTTTTTTAATATTTATTTTTAAATTTTCATTGCTTGTATGTCACTTTGTGGATATGTATATGCAAGTGCTGGCAGAGGCATGTAATTCTTCTGGAACTGGAATTTCAGAGGGTTGTAATCCACCTGACAATACTGGGAATTAAACTAAGTCTTCTGAAAGAGCCGTTTGCTGTGAGACAATGGTCTTTTATCCTGTCACTTGTATTATTTCTAATAAAATGCTAATTTTTCCAGTAGGCAGGCAGAAGTTTAGGCGGAGTGACCAGGCAGGAAGGAGAGGTGTGGCAAGGAGAACTGAATTCTTGGAAGAGGAAAGCCCAGTCTGCAGTCGTGACACAGACACAGATGATGCAAGATGTGACTGCCTCACGGAAATATGTACAAAGCCATGTGGCTGACACAGACAAGAATTATGGGCTAATATACATTATAAGAGTTAAAAAGCAGCATGAGATACTAGGTCAATTAGTTTATAATTGATGTGGACCTCTGTGTGATTTTTTGGGGACTTAACAACTGGGGGAACTGGACAGGACAGAAACCTCAGCAAACAGCAGTAAGCACTCTTTGCTGATGAACTATGTCTCTATCCCAATGTCCTTTTCATTACGTTTGTCAACATGTCCATCTTTATTCTCATATAACCAGCCAGTTCTCTTTTCATGAAGCACAGCTGGAATTATTTTCTGCTGATTGCCCTTGCTGTGGAAAATTTTGGTCAAGGTAAAGCAATCTTTCACTAGTGATCTTCACTGATGTGGATGCTCCTTGTTCTCTTCTTTATTCCCTATTAGAGTGGTAGAAGGTTATTTCAGTTGGGCAGTGGTGGCACACACCTTTAATCCCAGCACTCAGGAGGCAGAGGCAGGCAGATCTTTGTGAGTTCAAGGCCTGCCTGGTCTACAAGAGCTAGATCCAGAACAGGCTCCATAGCTACAGAGAAACCCTGTCTTGAGACAAAGGGTTATTTATTACGAACCTCCCACAAAGTGCTTCTGGATTCATATTCAGAACAAATTTTCCCTTTTATTATCTTTTATAGTAGAGCCAATATAGCCATTTCTTCCTGTACTTCCTTTGAGTTTTATTTCTGTTGTGTTAGTATGCTTGCCTTGAATAGACTATGTTCCATATAGGAGTAGGAAGATAAAGACATATAAGTGAGGCTTAAGAAGGATGATTGCCTTGTTCTCTTTAACTAGGTTTGTCAAAGACTGTGAAGGAAAACATCTCTTCAGTTCAGTTCAGTGATCATTTTACTTCCTGAAGCCTATAAAATATCCTTCTTCAATCAGCCTCAGTCTTTATTTAAAACCATAAGCATCAACGTAGTAAGACTCTTCAAAAGAAATCAGGCCCTGGTACTATTTAGTGTCATACTTTACTGAGTCTTCCAATTACAAATAATCCTTACCTGGGCAGTGGATCTAGTTTCTTTAATGAGGTGAGTAGCCTCTTAGTTGATAAGATTATAAGATATACAGGCCACATCTATCAGATGACCAGGTTGCTCACAGACCCTCCCCAGTCTCGCTGTTACCACAGACCCAATTTTCAGGCTTGCACCTAAACCTCTAATAGAACACTAGGGACAGCTTCTCACACCATACCATCCATGCCCCTGTGGATCTCTCAGGTCCCTCCTAGCCTCCTCTTCTTCCAGCCTCCAACAGCAGCAAGCGTTTCCCTGGTGAACACACTAGCCAAGCAGGTCAGCAAAGCAAACAACACTCAACCAACATACTCTTTTAAAATCCAGAGGAGTCAGAAACCAAGAAAAAAAACACTCAGCCAATAAGAACAAACCCAGAAATCAGCATCTAGACAATAATCGCCCCCAAACCAGACGTCTGAAGGTTAGCATAGGAATAAAATCTCTATCAGTCAGGGAAATATGTCTCCATTAGAGCCCAGCTATCCTACTACAGCAACCTCTGAATATTCATTACAACACACAAGAAACAGAAGAAAAATATCTTAAAAACAGTTGTATGAAGATGATAGAAGTCCTTAAAGAGGGAAAGAATAAATCCCATAAAGAAATCCAGGAAAATACAAACAATTGAAATAAATGAATCAATTCCTCAAGGAAAAGCAAGAAAATACAAATGAAAGATTGAAGGAAATAAATATCTTAAAGAAAGTCAAGATAAAAGAGTTAAAGAAAACAAACTTTTCAAGACCTGAAAATGGAAGTAGAAACAATAAAGAAAACACAGACTGAGGGAATCCTGGGGATGAAAAACTGTGAACAAGGACTTCAGAGGCAAGCTTCACCAATGGAATTCAAGAGGTGGAAAAGAAAATCTCAGGCATTGAAAATTACAATAGAAATAATGGATACATAGGTCAAAGACAAGGTTAAATCAAAAAATTCCTCATATGAAGTACCTAGGAAATCTGACATGCTGTGAAAATACCAAAACAATGAATAGAGGAAGAAGAATACCAGCTCAAAGAACCAGAAAATATCTTCAACAAAATTTCCTAACCTAAAGAAGGAGATGCCTGTAAAGGTACAAGAAGCATAATGAACCCCAAACAGGTTGGACCAGAAAAAGGAATCAAAACACTAAATATACATAGCAAAGAAAGAATATTAAATTCTGCTAAGGAAAAAGACCAAGTAACATAAAGGCAGACCCTTTAGAATTGCACCTGACTTTGCAGTGGAGACTCTAAAAGCCGAACGGTCTTGGCCGATGTGCTGTAGACTCATAAGAGACCACAGATTTCAGTCCAGATACTTTACCCAGCAAAATTTTCAATCACTGTAGATGGTGTCTTACTTAGGGTTTCTATTGTTGTGAAGAGACACAGTGAGTATGGCAGCTCTCATAAAGGAAAACATTTAATTGGTGCTGGCTTACAATTTCAGAGGTATAGTCCATGATCACCATGAAGCAGCGTGCAGGCAGACAGGGTGCTGGAGAAGCAGCTGAGTGGTCTACATCTGGACCAGCAGGCAGCTGGAAGTGAATGCCATGCTAGATCTGACTTGAGCATTTGAGACCTCAAAACCCAGTCCTGATGATGTATTTCCTCCAACAAAGCCACACTTACTTCAAAAGGACACACCTCCTAATAGTGCCATTCCTTATGAACCTTTGGGGACCAATTTTATTCAAACTCCCACATCTACCATGTTCATCTTGAACTTTTACTAGGAAATTCTACCTCACCTTGTTCAGATTTTTCATTAGCATTTCCTTACATCATTTTCCCCTATATTTTTATGAGATTTTTCTTCTGGATTTTTGGTTTAATCTTTTCATCCAGCATTTTCAGGTGTCATATTTATAAGAATTTCCCACCTGGTTTTGTGCCTTATTTCTGCTGTGGTTTCCTTCTGGCTTTTGTGTGTATATTTTGGCCTGATTTCTTTTTTTCTGGATTTTTGGCCCTGCCTTTTTTCCCTCTGTGTAAATTGGCATTTCTCCTGGGATGTGTTGCCTAACGCTTTTGTTGGAATTACTGAAGAATTGTGGCCAATTTTCAGCTGCATTTATGTATTTTCTTTAAGTTCATTAAATTCTCTGATGAAGTTTATGGGTATTCTTTTAAAACTCTGTGTCCTGGGGTTCACCTGTGTAATTTTCATTTCCAAAAATTTCTATAAGACTAGTAGGTTTTAGAGGAGAGATAGTGTTTTAATCCTTCATATTATTTGTATTTTTGTGATATGATCTAGACACATGTACTTCTTTTGTTAAGTCTATACTTATATGGACAGATCAGGCTATGGCAAAAGAAATCTGTGAATACTTTGCATCTAGAGATTTGCAATTGCTTTGGCAGGATAGAATCAGGTGACCTGTAGGGCCTGGGATAGTCTTCATTTAGTCCTGAAATGTAGGGGTGTATCTGGTCATTGTAGAGGGTATGTGGAGGGAAGGAACAGGAAGTCATCTGCCTGAAACCCTGGAGAAAGATGTATAGGATTTGGCCAAATGTGGAAGTTGGAGGTGGTCTGGCAGGGGCCTGTGGGTCAAGAGCCTACAGGTTAGATGTTGGGAAGGCGGTAGTGGCCAGAGTAGGCTCTTGCCACGTGGTGGTGGCAGTGGTGGCACGCGCCTTTAATCCCAGCACTGGGGAGGCAGAGACAGGCGGATCTCTGTGAGTTCAAGGCCAGCCTGGTGTACAAAAGCTACTTTCAGGACAGGCTCCAAAGCTACAGAGAAAAATCAAAACAAAACAAACAGAACAGGCTCTGGCACTGGATATGGGACTGGTACCAGATTTTAGGAGTTGGGGAGGGTGCATATATGAATGGATCTAGATGGGCTAGATGCTAGAGAATGTATAAGACCTAGCCTAGAGTACTTTAAATGTTACTTTCTCCTCTATTCACATTAAAACTCACCTAAGGGAACATCTTAGGTCTTGGTCATATCTTCTGCAGGTGAGACAGGTTTTAGTTACTTCTCTGTTGCTATGATAAGATCCTTATCACCAAGGCATTGTAAAACGGGAATTATGTAATTGAGCTTGTCTTTCCAGAGTGTTGGAGTCCCTGGTGATTTAGCAAAGGCACAGTGGCGAAGAACAGGTGAGGGTTCATATTTTGATCCACAATCAGGAGGCAGAGAGCATACTGGGAATGGTGTGAGTTTTTTGAAGCCATAAGGTCTATCAGCAGTGCTATGTATCCTCCAATAAGGCCATATCTTCTGGTCATTCTCAAACAGTTCCTCCAGCTAGGGTTCAACTACTCAAATATATGAGCTTATAAGGGGCCATTCTCATTTAAATCACCACAAAGATTAAGTATACACAATACTTTGTTATATCTTTCTTATTGTCATAAAAGACAACATAGAATTGCCATTTTTGTGATCTTAAAATATATAATTCAGAGACATTTACTACACTTACAGTATTGATGAATAATTCCCACTTTCCAGCTATTAGCAGCCTGTGTCTAGTAAGTAGTCAGTCTACATTCCTGTTATCCTCAGTGTCCAACTACTGGTCACATATTTTATTTCTAAGGATTTTCCCATTCTGTATATTTCTTATAACAGGGATCACAAACCAAGAAGTCTTCTGTGGTTTTATTCTGTTTTCCTTATGTTCTTAACAATGAAGAGGCCAAGAAACTTGAGACTTGAACTTCAGAGCCCACATAAAAGAGCTGAGCATGACTGTGCCCCCATCACTGGGGTGCAGAGACACAGGGGTCCTGGTTTCTCACTAGCCTAACTCAAATAGTGAGTTTCTATTTAACTTGAGAAAAAGGCAGTGTCCCAAGGAACCAAAAGGGCAAGGATGGACATATTCAGCTCATAATGTAGCCCTAAGTTCAATTGTTCCCACCTGGCAATCAGAGCCCAGCCATGTTGGACCACAGGAATACAAGGTCTCAGGCTAGGAACCTAGTGTCACTCTTTGGACTAGTGAATCTGAGCCATGGACACTGTTAAATCCATGGTCAACTTGGTAAGCAGGTGTCTGGGAAGCAATTGTTCAAGTTGGCAGATTCCAGCTGGATGTCATATGGTGTTTATCCTTGGATGGCACAACAGAGTCTCATTATAGGCACAGTGCTTGGCCAAACATTCACAGGAAAGGCAAACCAAGCTGGTTTGGTCCTGGCCTTTGGAAAATCACAGAGGGCTACTAGTGTTTACAGTCAGTGAGCTGCATGGATAATTAAATATCTCCCAAGGAAAGCCTTGTTTGAATACTAAAGGTCCTGGCTGTAAATTGACTGTTTCTTTGTCCCCATGTTTTCCTAACCAAGTACAACATACAATCTATTATATGGGCTTCAGAACTGCAAGCGTATCCTAGGAGGATGGGAAGTGAAAATTCTGTGGGCAGCCCTTTTGTGCAAGCCATGTAACACTTCCCAAACGTACCACACACCCAAGTCTGATCTTTGTTTGCTCAAGTCCTTATTTATGAGTTGGGATGTGGTGGGCGGGTAGTGCTCACATAACTAGAAATTTAGTATCCTAAAAGGCTTTAACTAGTTTCATAAAGATATTCACAAATGGTTGTGTAGTAAGTACTGTAAAAGAGCAGGACGGATGAGAAGTTGATAGAATGAAATCCTACTTGTGCTTGTTTTGCCCTAATGTTCCATATTGTTTATAATAAATCACAGGATTAGTGTAGGGATTTCTGCTTTTTTCCAGGGTCTTTTTGTGTCTTTTCTCATAGAGATGATTTGAAAGAATTGCTATATCACAGTCTGTCTTGAAACTTGAGTTGCAGGCATTTCCAAGGGCTTGTTGAGGCAGCCATGATGTATAACACCTCAGGCAACTAGAGCCCTTTGTGGCAGCAGGCATGCCTTGGAGTTACAGAGAGCTTTGACTCTTGGAGCTAGACCCTCATAGAATTGAGGGGGAGCTCCCAGATGCTTCAGGATCAACCTAAGTGGGAAAAACTTTTCTTTAATGGGCCTCCTTCATGGACCAGGAAATAACTTAGAAGCTACCCTCCCCACCCCATCCCATGTGTGTGTGTGTGTGTGTGTGTGTGTGTGTGTGTGTGAGAGAGAGAGAGAGAGAGAGAGTAGGTATGCATACATGCAGAGGTCAGAGAAAGATTTTGCATTATTTCGCTAGATCTTTCTTTTTATTGCTCCGAGAAAGGGTCTTTCACTGAAATAGAAGCTCACTATTTCATTTAGGTCAGCTGGCTAGTGAGAAACCAGGATCCCTCTGTCTCTACTCCCCAGTGATGGGGGCACAGTCATGCCCAGCTTTTTTATGTGGGCTTTGGAGTTCAAACTTACATCCTTGCACTTGTGTAGCAAATGTTTTAACCATGGTTTTATCTCCTCAGGCCCAAATTAAAAGCTTTATTTACTGAAAATGCTAGTTTTGTGTTTTGAAAAATGATGTCATTTTTGTCTTTCTGCTGTTAATTTTCTTAGTATGTGATTTCTTTTTCTGCTAGATTTTTTTTGGTATGAGACCATGGTCTATATTCTGTCAATTATATTTTAAATAAACACTGATTGGCTAGTAGCCAGGCAGGAAGTATAGGCAGGACAACCAGACAGGAAGTAGAGGTGGGTCAAAGAGAACAGAAGGATTCTGGGAGGAAGGAAGCTCATTCCTCAGGAGTCTCAGCCCAGATATAGAAGAAACAAGATGTGACTGCTCCGCTGAAAAAGGTACCGAGCCTTGTGGCTAACATGTACTAAAATAATGGGCTAATATAAGTTATAAGAGTTAATAAGAAGCCTGAGCTAATGGGCCAATCAGTTTATAGTTAATGTAGACCTCTGTGTGATTTCTTTGGTACTTAACAATTGCAGGAACTGGGCAAGACAGAAACCTCAGTCAACAGCTTTTTTATACTTAATATTAAAGACTAAAGTGAATACTTATAATTATATCTTAAAGATGAAAGAAGTTTGGAGTTGGACAGTCCAGTTTGGTGATTCATGGGTGTCATCAGGGGCTAAGCTTCTTCTTGCTTGTCTACTATCTTCACAGCAGGGCTTTTGCCCTCAGGTTAGAATACATCTGTTTCAACCATCAAATCTGAGTTTCAGGCAATATAATTTAAAAAAAAAGAATGGGAGTATTGGTTCTTTTGAAGGGTCCTGACTAAGAATTTTAAAGACCTTGAGTGTGGATGTGTGATTCAAGAGGGGACGGGCTTTTAGTTCAAACTTTTATCCAGGCTTTCAGGTTCTTATGCAGGGACAAGAGGTAGGGAGAGTATGGGTAGGACAATGGATGACACACAACACATTTTAAAATGTAAGCTCTCTTCCTAAGTGAGAGACCCTGGTACCTAAAAGTCTATTAGCTACAGACTCAGAGTTGATGGGGAACCTTGTTAGCCAATCGTCTTTAAGAGGTGGGTCATAGTTAAGGTGTACTTTTGCTGGGACCCAGGAAAAAGCCTGGGCACCACCCAGGTGTTCTCTTTTTCTGTGCATCTTTTCCCTTGGGACATTGCTGTGCCTGGATTTCTCATTTTCTGTTTTGTGAGTTTAAAATATAATTGTTTTATCTTTAGCTATCCTGGTTATTTCAACACTTGGCGCCCAACAATTGGATAGACAATTCCCAGCCTTGAGGACCCACCCATCTTCTGCCAGGCAAGATGCACGTTCGGCCCATGCCACCTCTCTCAGCCCACCTTAGCCACAGCTTGTGCTCACAGCCAGTAGTTCATTTGGGTACAGAATTCTCGAGCAGTGGCCCTGAGGACTGGGCTGTGGTTCTTTGTATTTCCTCATTAAACGCCTCAGAGCCATACATTCTCTGGGGACCAGGGTGTCTGAGGAGTTGGAGCCGCTCTGGGTCCATTTTTTTCCGTGCTGCAGAAACTCAGGTGAGACATGGGCATCCCGGGTCTTTGTCAACTGTTCTGTGGCTTCTAACAATTTGTCTACATTTGCTATTCTACTGCTTGAGTGACTCCTGACCAATCAGGGACCACCACGGAGCACACAGTCTGTGATTTATACTGAATAACTGTTTTTAGTCTGAGCATATCTTTTAGCATTTAACTCTAAAATCAGATTCAGTCCAGCCACATTGCACCATGATTCATACTGGCAGGTAACAATTATTGTACCTACTCCAGCTTACTAAACCAAAGGTAAAATTTAATATAAAAATATTAATTATAAATTCATAATTTAAAAGGACAATATGGCGGACAACCTAACAGTCCAGGGTTTCAGTAGTATTTTTACTTATACCATGTGTGAGGTCATACAAGACTTATGTGATTTCCCTCCTAATTCATTATATTTCATTATGGGGATTAGTTTTTTTAAATATTTATGTATGCAATATTCTGTCTGTATGTCTGTATTTATTTATTTTGTATACAAT
Source organism: Dicrostonyx torquatus (assembly GCA_028555095.1). Taxonomy (NCBI): domain Eukaryota; kingdom Metazoa; phylum Chordata; class Mammalia; order Rodentia; family Cricetidae; genus Dicrostonyx; species Dicrostonyx torquatus. The sequence continues at coordinate 946,876 of JAQHUG010000339.1, read as the reverse complement.
ATTCTATCTGTGTGTATGTCTGCAGGCCAGAAGAAGGCACCAGACCTCATTACAGATGGTTGGGATTGCCAAGAATTGAACTCAGGACATTTGGAAGAGCAGGCAATGCTGTTAATCGCTGAGCCATCTCTCCAGCCCCCATGGGGATTAGTTTTGTCCTCCATATTTTCTACTTAAGAACATGGTTTGATAATAGGGCCAAGAATGAGGCACTTTTAGAAATAACTCAGTCTTTGCAGACTGACACTGCCCAATTAAAAGGAAAATTCAACACTCTGGATGTAATCTGATAGTAATTTATTAAAAGGGAAATTTGGCACTCTGGAGAAGAATACAGCCAATTTTTCAAACAAAACTCAGTCTATGACAGAGAGTGCTGAGACATTGTCAGAGAGAATTTGTACTGTTGAATGTATTAATAGGACTCTGTCGAAAGGTTATGATAGATTGACTGATAGGATGTCTCTCCAGCTATGAAGATTATGTCCAAGGGTGAGACATTATTTCTACTGGACAGACTTTACACCTTGCAATTCTCAATGAAGACATTAGAACAGAACACTTGACAGGAGATCCAGACTCTACAAAAGGCAGTGGTAAATAGATTTAAAAGGATTGAGCAGTTTATTGAATTTGATGACTAGGGACAAAAAGTAGAAAGACAAAATTTAGCCTCATTAGAATGTACCAAACTCCTGTACCCAGGATAAGATAGCTTACCCAGAGTTCTACCTGCCTTTCTGGTGATATCATCAGAAAGAGCTTTTGGAACAAAATACCCTTAGGTAGTTAAGAAATACACATGGGAGCCCATACGTATGACTGATCTAAAGGAAATTAAACAAGCAATTGTCTCTTACAAAATACATTCATGCTTTGTTAGGTAAATGGTCAAAACGTGGGCTTACAGTAACTAAGCAATGCCACGATACTGGATCCAGTTAATCTCAGCAGTCCTAGAAAGTGGACTGCAGTTGCTTTGGTGCTGTTATTTTAGGAAAGAGGCTAAAATTTTAGAGCAACAAGGAAAAGCAAAAGAATTTGCGATTTTTCTAGATCAAATTCGGCGTGAGGGATTTTACTCTCATATTCAGGATCAAGCTCTTTACAATGAACACACCTTGTCCCTATGTAGCACAGCAGCTTTACATGCTTGGGACCGGATTCAGGAACCAAGAAAGAGAGTTAACTCATATCTCAGGGTTAAACAGAGTCAGAGAAAATCCTTTAGTGACTTTTTACAAAGATTAACTAAGGCTGTACAAATAGGGGTAACTGACCCAAAAACTAGACATATGATAATTGAATCTTTGGCTTATGAAAATGCCAACTTAGAATGCAAAAGGATCCTTGGGACTTTAAAGATCAGATCAGCACCCATGGATGAATGGGTCTTACATACAATGAATGTTGAGACATTTGACTATGGTACTGAAGCTTGGGTTTGTTAAGACAAAAGGAGGAGCTGATGGAGAATCTTGTTAGCCAATCATCTTTAAGATATGAGTCATAGTTAAGGTGTGCTTCCACTGGGACCCAGGAAAAGGCCTGTGCACCGCTTAGGTGCTTTCTCTCTGTGACTTTTCCTTCAGGATATTGCTGTGCTTGGATTTCTCATTTCCTGTTTTGTGAGTTTTCCCCTTATAATAAATAAAATATAATTGTTTTATCCTTAGCTAGCCTGGTTATTTCAACACAGAGTCAATATCTTTCAGGGTGCCTCTAGAAATGAGAGGGGAAGGATGGCTATAGGTATTTTTCCTGTGTCAAGCAGAAACTAGATTCTAATATTTCATTTTGAAAGCTCAAAGTTTCTATTTCAACCCCCGAAGCCTGTCTGATAAGTTTGCTAAATATTTCTGAATCATTAAAAATGAACAATATGCTTTGCTGAAAAAATATGGTTAGTCATATACATAATGAATCATAGTATCCTACCCAAAAGAAACAGAAAAGGGAATTTATGAGACTTCAGTGTTTCTTACTTCTTCCATCATCAGCATTACCACATGACTTCATCCCTTCCATGCCACAATTTCCAGGTCCAGCCTGGCTCTGTACATCTTGTGCTTGAGCCCAGCCTGAGGAGTCCATGCTAAAATTTTCAAATCTAACTCAAGTCCTATATCAAGTGCCCCTGCCTAGTCTGTCGATCCTCACCTGAACTGTCCTCTACTTCAAGGCATTATGTAGGACACACATCATTTATGCCAGCTCAGCGTCCACTGTGATTCATTCCTCACCAACTTCCTCCAATCACTAGTACTAGCATGAGCCAACATATATTGTGTTGGGCTCCCAACATGGTGGGTCTATCTGATCCTGTCTATCCATCCTCCCAAATTCAAGTGCCTAGCTCATGTTCCTTATCCAGTGTCCAGGTTCAGTATGGCTTGACTCTTCCCTGCATCCTCAAACTTCCAAGCTGTGCCAGTGGCCACATCTTACTCACCAGCTCAGCTCCATCCATGTCCACCTGATCTCATCCTCATCATGATCTAGCCAATTTCAAGTCCCAGTCATTCCCACACATCTTGTGTCCACATCAGACACAGAGTCAACAAAAGTCCGCATGTCTGGACCTCATCACAAAGTTTACACAATATGAAAGATCAAGGCATTACACCTCCGCATTTACCAGCTCAGAATTCTTTTCTAATAATAATTACCTAGATTAACTCTAATAGATAGAATTTAAAAATATAAACAAATTTCTTCAAAGAATTAAGGAGTTTAAAGAAGACACAAACAAACAGCTCAGTGTATTTAAAAGAGAATAAAGAACCAACTGATGCTCAATAAAACCCAACTCATTATTGAATGATGAATGTGTCAAACAAGAAATTAAGAAGGAAAGGATTCCTAGAACTAAGTGAAAATGAAAACGCAATACAGCAATACCTCTGAGACATATTATAAACAATTCAACAAGAGGCACATAATGATGTTTTGCACTTTATTATATTTTTGTTATTCAAAGTGGATTTAAAATTTAAATATATTTTGATCATATTCTTATCTTACCCCAAGTCAGATCCACTCCCCCTCTCTACTTATCGAACATTTCTTTTTTTATCAAAAACAAACCCCAATAAAACACCCTCAGCAAAGAAAACAAAATAAAACCATGTCTCTTCCAAAAGTGCCAAAAGCCAGAACATCAAAATATAACCAAATGAAACCGTTCATGTGCGTGTGCACACACACAGACACACAGAGTGCACACAAAACACACACACACACACACACACACACACACACACAGTGGAGTCCATTATATGTTGTTCACCTACTCCTGACCATGAGGCCTGTCATGGAGTGGTTGATAAACCTAGCATGTCTCTATTGGAGAAAACTGATTTCCCCCTCCCAGCAGGTGGTTCTCTGTATTTGTTCCCATCTGCTGCAGATGAAGAAAGCTTCTCTGAAGATGGCAGAATAGGGCATTGATCTACAAGTATAGCCAAATATAATTAGGAATCATTTTTTCTTCTTTTAGACCTCTATGATTTGGTTTTATCCTAGACCTCAAAATATTCTTTTAGTCTTAGGTTCTTGGTCACCCAACTAGTTTCAGGTAAAGGTACATTTTGTTGAGTGGGCCTTAAATCAGATCACTTACTGGTTGGTGACTCCCACAGGCTTTGTACCACCATTGTACTAGCATTTCTTGAAGGCAGTACACCATTATAGATAAGGGATTTGTAACTGGCTTGGTGATTGTGTAGAAACATAACTGTTAAGTGCCTGCCTAAAAACCACAGCAACAACAACAGCATCAAAAACGAAACACAAAGGGAACAAAAAAGCCTTGATGAAACTCAAGATGTTGGAATCACAAAACAAACCCAAATCCAGTAGACAGCAAGAAATAATAAAAACCAGAATGGAAATTAGTAAAGTAAGACAAAGAACACATGGCAAAGAGTCAAGATAGTTTCTAAAAGCTGCTTCTTTTAGAAGAAAAATAAGATTGACATACTGGTGGCCAAGTAACCAAAAGAAAGAAGGGACTCAAGTTAACAGAATCAGAAGTGAACACAAAAACATTACAGTCAACAAAAATGTGATTCAGAATATTATAAGGAAATACTTTAAAAAAACGTTTACTCGATTAAGTTGGAAAATATAACAGAAATGGATCAATTTCTATACTCATTATACTCTTATAAGTTAAACTTATAAGAGGTTAACAGCATAGATAGACCCATAACAATAGAGTTGAAATAGTAATAAAAAAGCTTTTCAATAATACCTAGGTCCAAATAGACTCAGCAAAATTTAACTAGATTTTCAAAGATGATCTATAGTCAATACTTCTTAAACCATCCAAGAACAAGTCAACAAAAAAGTGTAAAGAAGCAGCTCTCCTAGACATCTATGACTCCAGTGTCACCCTACTCTACACACAAACAAGGTGGAGACAGGACAACAATAACAATAACAACAACAAAAGAGAAAACTATAGTGCAATATTCCCCTATGAACATAGATGCAAAAATTCTCAACAAGATGCTTGAAACTTTCCACCATGGTTAAGTGTCTTTATTCAGAGATGCAGCAAAGATTCAACATATATATGTCAATAAATTTCACAAATTATATAAATGGACTGAGAGCCAAAAATATCACATCATATCATCTCAACAAACGCAGAAAAGGACTTAGACAAAATCCACCATGACTTCATAATAAGAGTCCTAGAGAGACTATGACTGGAGGGAACTCACCTCTATATAACAAGGAATATATGATAAGCTCATAGCCAATATCATCCTAAATACGAAAGAGCATCCTAAATAGGAAGCAGTCCTATTAAAATGAAAATGACAGGGCTGTCGGTCCATTCACAAGTCTCACTTTTCTTCAATACAGTGCATAAACCACTAGGTGGAGCAATAAGGCAAGAGAAGGAAATTAAAAGGCTATTAAAAAAAGGAAGTCAAACTATCTTATTTGCAGATGATATGTTATTACTCATAAAAGAGCCAAAAAATTGCATCAGAAAGCTTATAGAATTGATCAACAATTGTAGCAAAGTGGCAAGATCAACTTAAAAAAAATCAATAGTCTTTCTACAAATCAACAACAAAACATCTTGAGAAAGATATCTTGGTCATACACTCCCATTCTCAATACTCTCAAAAGAAATGAAATATCTAGAAAAAAACCTTTCCCAAAAGGCATAAGACATCTACAATGTAAACTTAAATTTTCTGAAGAAAGAATTTGGGAGAGAAACAAAAAAAAAAAGAAAGGATCTTCCTTGCTCATTGATTGGTAGGAATAATATTGTGAAAATGATCATTGTATCAGAATCAATTTGGAGATTCAATGAAATCTTAATAATAGTCCTCACCCCATTTTTCGTAGAAATAAAAACATTTAACAGACCAAAGATAGCCAAAGGAATCCTCCCTCTCAACAACAGCAGAAGACAGTGCTGGAGGGATTACCATGTCAGATTTCAAGATATATTACAGAGAAATAGTACTAAAACCCACCTGTTACTAGCATAAAAACAGATATGTAGACAAATTGAACAAAATAGAAGACCCAAACAGAAGTGTACCCAACTACAGCTATATGGGTATTTGACAAATATAAGGAGAGCATATACTGGAAAAAGATTGCATCTTAAACAAACTGAGCTGAAAAAGTACAGAGAAGACTGAAATTAGAACTATATCTGTCCTTTTACAAAACAAACAAACATTAATTTCATATGGATCAAAGATTTCAGTGTATAACCTGAAACATCGAAGCTGCTAGAAGAACACACAATAAGTACACTGTAAGACACTGGCAAAGGAAAAGATTTTTTGTGTGTGGGACTCCATTGTCAAAAAATTAATTCCAGCAATAGATAATTGGGTCCTCATAAAACTAACGAGTCTTTATGTAGCCAGCGTGAGGTGAGAGCTGTTTATTTCAATGACAAAGTAATTGATAGTGAATCAAAAATAACCCTAGAAATAATATTCTAAAGGTCAAATCACTGGTTATTTGAGATATATTAATTTCACCCAAATTATATTCTAAAATATGGAGCAAAGAGATAACAGAAGGGCATATTGTGCACCGTATTTGTGTGTTGCCATCTGTAGTTGCAGCTTTGTGCAAGATCACCAGGTCAAGGCCGGCCTGGTAATCCCTTGGCTCCAGAGGTCCGACCAAACAGAAGCAAGACCAAATCAAATAAAAACAAAATAGAAATCAGAATTTTCAGAGTATGCAAATTTTCCAACATTCTTGAAGAAAAACGGCACCTGTGATTCTGGTATTATTCTCTTTAATGGAGATAACCAGATAGTAGAATGAAAAGTGCCTTCTGCGGTGTTGTGGTATGAGAATGGTTCCACAGGCTCAACACACAAATACGGTGCACAATGCCCTCAGTTGGTCCTCAGTTGATGGAACTTTCTAGGATCAGTTGATCTTTTAGGAGGATGTTTGTCATTGGGGATCAGCTTTGAAGCTGCAAAGGCCATGCCAGTGAGTGCTTTCTCTCTGTAACTCACAGATCAGATATGAACTCTCAGCTCCTGCTCAGCTGGCATGGCTGCTTGCCTGCCTCCATGCTCCCTGCCCTGATGATCATGAATTAAAGCTGTAAGCAAGCCCACAGTGAAATGCTCACTTTTGTCATGGTGTCTTCTTACAGCAAAAGAATAGTAACTAAGACAGTCATGTTTTCAGATATTGCAGGACATGCCCATTAATTTCTTTAAAGCTACCAGGAAGACAGATATATTAGTGAATGGGTGAATGAATGAATAAATGAATGAATGAAGGGTGATCTCTGCTTTCAAAAAGGCAAGATAACAGAAATCTACAATGCATATATCAGTCTCTGCTGATACCAAGTGAGAAAGTACAGGTCTGCTTAGATCTTTACCACATACCTGATAACCCAGGAGTGGAACTTTGGGGACATCTTCAATATTTCTCTCTCCCTAGGATGCTGTATATTTTCTCAACTCCTGGAGTTAATCTGATTTCTCTTCTTAGAGTTCTGTGACAATTTCTTCTAACTTTTGAGACTCAACCAGCTTCCCATTCCTGCCCAAAGACTCTTCACATTCTAAGTAGCTGTTACTTTCTGAAGCATTGTCTCCTGAAGTTTCCAGTGGTCCAGAAGAAGTTACACAGAGGCTCTGCATGTCCACTGGAGAAGGGAAGTAACAAAAGAGTGTTTCCCCTCTGTGGGATTCAGAGATGAAATGCCTCACCTGATCATCCACTCTAGAAATGTTTTGAATCATTGGTAAAATGGAGACTGTTCTTTCATTTCCCAACCACTCAGACCCAAATAATCACACAAAACTATGTTAATTACAACACTATTTGGCCAACAGCTCAGACAGATTCCTAGCTAGTATTACATTTTAAATTAACCTATTTTTATTATTTTATATTTTACCACAAGGCTCAGGTTTGTTACCTCACAACTTGCTTCTTGGGCAGGTACTTGGCATCTGCCTGCCTCTGCCTTCTTTGTCCCTGCATTCAGTATCATTTTCCTGCCTAGCTATATTCTGCACTGCTGTTTCTTTATTAATCAACGGTATTGAAATATATCCACAGAATACAGATGGGAATCCCACATCAATCATTTTGTTCATGTCTTTTTTATTTATCAACTGGGGGACCAGGAGAAGAGTGTTGGAACTCTAAACTACTCTGAGTAGGAGACAGAGAGGATGGAGGAGTAATAAGAGCTGGAAAGGGGAAGGAGAGAAACCACTCCATTCTGTTTCATCAGTTTCAATGTGGTCAGATAAAATTTGGGCATATCAACTGCTGTGCTCTTCATTAGCAATTTTTAGGGCTTTTGACTCTTCCTCATTCAGCTAATGGCTGATTTCACCAGTGGCTGATTTTGCTGTAGGGCTGCCCAGAACTGACCATTAAAAAACAATGTAAGAGTGACTTTTGTTTTTGAAAATCATAATACACTTAAAAAAAAATAAAGACCCTGAAAATTGAGGTAGGGAAAATCTTTAGGGCTATCAGAACTTGGGCATTGAATGTGTCAGGAATGGATTATAAAGAAGGAGCTGGTTTTATCTAACATATGAGCCAGAAAATGATTTTTGGTAGCAGGCAATGAAATTGTGTTGGAGTCTAGGTAATTGGATGCTGGGCATATCCCTCAATAGCGTTCTTCAGAGAGAATGCAGCTGTTCCTGGCTTCTTAGCAAGTCAAGGAAGTTGGTGTTCATTATCTCTGATACTCCTTTGAGCTGTCTTTGTCATGTCTTAACAAAACCCAAGATCATCCTTATGACTTTCTCACACCTCTGCCGTGCACGGGGAAGCTTCTAATAGTATCCATGCCCTTCTCAAAATTCTCAAAATTTGAGAGACAATCAATGGACCAAAAATGGACCACATCCAAAGTCTGACACCTTTGGAACAGACACAGATAATACAGAAAACCCTGGACTGCCCACATTTATACTAAACTATCTAAGATGAAACTTCTATTACCAAATAAGGGAGGTGTGCTTAAGTTAAAATGTTGGGTCCGTTGAGGACAGGCCTTCGTACCCCCACTTGATCTGTTTTGCACTCTTGAGGTTGGTTGAAAACAGGAACAATATGTGTTTTAGGCAATGTTTTCTAAGGCTGTTTACCGCTAAGCCATGTAAGTTGCAGTGAGGGCTTCCTGCTTTTCCTAGCTTGGCCTCCCCTGCTGAGGGATATATATACTGTGGAGAAAGAAGACTAAAGGGCTTGTCTGCAGAAAATCTGAGGTGTGTTGTGAGTTAATCCTAATGTCCCTCGCTCAGAAGAACTACAGTTGTCATGCTGTCGCGACATTAAAAAATAAATACTTTTCTCTGCAGTGTATAGTCTAAATAACTTGTACTTTCTTTGAAAGCATGAAAATGATAAATGGATCACTTTCTCCCCATTTTTCTTTTATTAAAAATAGATGTTTTTACACAATATATTCTTATTATGGTTTCTTTCCCCCTTTCCAAAGCCTTTGAGAACCTACCCACCTTTCTTCCTATTTGAATACACGCCTTTTCTGATTCTCTTTAGAAAACAAACATGCATCGAAAGAAAAACAAAAAAATTTTTAAAAAGATAAAATAAGAACAAAAATAAAATCAGAATAAGACAAAACAAACAAACAGAAGCATCAAAGAAATACACATATAGACAGATATATACACATTCACACACCCAGGAATCCCACAATAACACAAACTAGAAGGACCCATATGATTGATAAATCAATCAATCAGCAAATAATTCCCCTGACTAAACATTATAGTACAAAAATGCCATTGAGTTCCTTTTGTATTAGCTCCATACTGCTGGTCATGGGGCCTGCCCGTAAGGGTGGTTTGTATCCCTGGTAAGACTTTATTGGAGAAAAATAATTTTTTACCTACAAGTGGCTTTCAATTGCAGACAGCTTATGAGTTAAAAACTGGAGCTTGTGTCTCCTTGTGTCACAGCACTGGGGCTCCATCTGGTGCAGGCCCGTGTAGGTCCTGTGCATGCTGCCAGTCTCCGTGAATTCAAATGTGTGTTAGTCCTGCCGCGTTTAGAAAGTCTGGTTTCCTTAGTGTCCTCCATTCCTTCTGGCTATTACACTTTTTATGCCACTTCTTCTGCAAGGTTCTGAGCCCTGAAGGGAAAACATTTGATGGACATATTCCCTTTAGGGCTGCCTGTTCCAAGGTCTCTCACTCTGGAAACATCGTCTGGCTATGGGTCTTAGCATTTGTTCCCATCTACTGTAGGAGCAAGCTGCTCTGCCAATACTGAGCATGGCACTGACTCACTAACCTCTGTCTCCCAAATCACTGGCAGGATAACTCAACCTTTAAACACACTGCTAAGAAAGTGCACTCAAGTGTTGTTTACTCTCTTCTCTGAGGTCCAACACTGCTGCAGGGCATAGCCTCTAGAAGTCACAACAATACACAAAGCAACAAACTTCTCTGTTCTACAGTAACCACTTTTTCCTCATGTTCCTTCAAGTGACTGCTGTGCCTGTGTGAGCCTGCACCTGAATTTGACCCTTGGTTTTATAGTAGAGTTAGGGTGTGGGATTAGGCAGAGTGAGAGTCTGGTTGGAGTCCTTAACACCAGGCCTGCAATAGCACCTTCCCATTTGGTTCCCCTGAGCACTATGATTTCCCAGGTAGTTCTTGGATTAGGGAACAATTAAAAAGATGATTTGTCTGTTTGTTTCCAGGATATAGAAGGCTTCAAAACCATTCCTGCCAGGTGGTGGTGGTCTTCTCCTTTAATCCCAGCACTGTGGAGGCAGAGGCAGGCTAATCTCTGAGTTTTAGGTCAGCTGCGCCTACAGAGCTAGAGATAGGATAGCCAGGGCTACACAAAGAAACTCTGTCTCAAAAAAATCAAACCAAACAAAACATCTCCCTCAAAACCCCAAAACAAACTAACAAAAGCAAACAAACAAAAATATTTTTCTCAGTTCTCAGGGACCTATTTTTACTTTTTGATATGGTTTTTGAGTATTAGTTTTATTTGTTTTTGTTTTTGTTTTTTTAATATTTATTTATTTTTATTTATTTATTATTGTTAAAAGAAAAATTTACATTTACTCCTCTTGTTCCCGGCCCTCCCGCTCCCCCACTACCCCACCAAACTCCCCCTGCTTCTTTAAGATGGGGCAGGATACCCTGCCCTATGGGAAGCCCAAGGCCCTCCCCACTCCATCTCGGTCTAGGAAGATGTGCATCCATATAGAATAAGTTCCCAAAAAGCCAATACATGCAGAAGAGCTAGGTCCCGGTGCCATTATCATTGGTTTCTCAGTCAGTCCCCACTGGCAGTCACATTCATAGGGTCCAGTTAGGTCATATGCTCATTCAGTCTTGGTCCAGCTGGATTCGATGAGCTCCCAATAGATCAAGCACACTGTCTCTTTTGGTGGGCCAGTCCCTCACGGTCCTGATGTCCTTGCTCATCTTCTCCCTCCTTCTGCTCTTCCAATGGACCTTGGTAGCTCAGTCCCTTGTTCTGATGTGAATGTGGGTCTCTGGCTCTATCTCCATCCATCATGCGAAATTTCTATGGTGACGATTAAGATATTCAACAAAGTAACTCTGGGGCAAGTTCAGTTCAGGCACCCACTCCTCTGCTGCCCAGGTACCTAGCTGGGAGATCCCTGTGAATACCTGGGATCCCCTCTAGAGACAAGTCTCTTGCAAATCTTAGAATGACTCCTGTTAATGTAGGTATCTTATTCCCTTCTCCAATATCCACCCTTCCTCCCTCTCCACCCTCCCACAACCCCAGGCTCTCCCCGGTGAGTATTAGTTTTTATACATAATTAAGTGAACAGCTCAGAAATTGTCTCCTGTCCTGTTGTACTGAGTATGAAGCATCTCTTTTCTGGCTTTCCACAGTCCCTAACAATTGTCTAATCCAAAAATCAGATTAAAACCTTTCAATAGATCCCTTAATATGGAACAATATCTCCTTAGCAAGGAACCTGAGATTTTCTCACAGTAATGCCGTAGAGAGTGCTTCTTGCTTCACCTAATGGCCTGTAGCTTAAGTGTTCCAACTACTGTAAATTGTTGCTGTGTTCCTGGCTGCTTTGTACCCTTGTGCCTTGTTCATACTGCTCTACAGGATTTCTTTTCCACATCTACATGGGTATAAGAGACGGGGTTATTATTACTCAGGACTTATTTGGGCAGCCGTATTATTCAGATTCATTGGTGTAGCTTTCCTGTAATAGCTACAAGATACAATCTTGCAGCAGATTTCCTGGTTCTCTGGCCCTTACAGTCTTTCTTTACAAAATTTCATGATACTCCCTGATCCATGGTTTAGTGTAGGAGTTGTTTTTCAGAATCAGCTCTTCTCTGCATCTGTATCAGGTGTGGCTTTCTGTAAGGGCCTCTTGTCTGATGCAAAAATAAAATTCTTGCTGGACGGTGGTAGCACACACCTTTAATCTCAGTACTCAGAGTCAGAGGCAGGCGGATCTCTGTGAGTTCAAGGCCAGCCTGGTCTACAAGAGCTAGTTCCAGGACAGGCTCCAAAACTACAGAGAAAGCCTGTCTCAAAAAAAAAAATCCAAAAAAATAAGGAAAAAACCTTTTTTAATAAAAAGTGAGAGCTGTTCTTATTGGAATTTACTCTCTCTAAGCTAATTAAGGTGTTTGCTTCTTCTTTTGACTACTTGAATTCTTTTTTTTCTTTTTTCTTTCTTTCTTTCTTTCTTTCTTTCTTTCTTTATTTTTTATTGTTAAAAGAAAAATTTACATTTACTCCCCTTGTCCTGGGCCCTCCTGCTCCCCCACTACCCCACCGCCCTCCCCCTACTTCCCTGATAAGGGGCAGGATATCCTGCCCTGTGGAATGCCCAAGGCCCTCCCCCCTCCATCTCGGCCTAAGAAGGTGTGCATCCATACAGAATAGGTTCCCAAAAGGCCAATATATGCAGAAGAGATAGGTCCATCTTACACCTGTCAGAATGGCTAAAATCAAAAATACCAATGATAACCTATGCTGGAGAGGATGTGGAGTAAGGGGAACACTCCTCCACTGCTGGTAGGAATGCAAACTTGTGCAACCACTTTGGAAATCAGTGTGGCGGTTTCTCAGGAAACTGTGGATCAACCTACCTCAGGACCCAGCAATACCACTCTTGGGAATATACCCGAGAGATGCCCAACCGTACTACCAAAGCATTTGTGCTACTATGTTTTTAGCAGCATTATTTGTAATAGCCAGAACCTGTAAACAACCTAGGTGCCCCTCAATGGAAGAATGGATCCAAAAAGTGTGGAATATATACACATTAGAATACTACTCAGCAGTAAAAAACAATGACATCTTGAATTTTGCATGCAAATGGATGGAAATAGAAAACTCCATCCTTGGCGAGATATCCCAAACCCAAAAAAATGAATATGGTATGTACTCACTCATTAGTGGACCTTAGCCATTAACAAAGGACATTAAGCTTATAGCTCACAAGCCTAGAGAAGCCAAATAGCATAGTGATCCCCCCAAAAAACTACTTGAATTCTTTGACCAACCTTATTTTAAGTTCTATGTGCATTGGTTCAGATAGGTACTTCTCATTGAGAGCAATTCTACATAAAAGGTGGATATGAAGAAAGATATAGTTTCTTGACTTTTGTATTTGTATTTTTGTGATGGGACCTGGGCATGTGAACTTCTTTAGTTGGTTGTGTGTCTGACATAGACACAGGAGGCTGGGCTGATGCATATAACTTGCTTCCAACCCAAACCTGGAGGTCAGGACAGACTTAGACAGTGATAATCACTCTGACCTGGATTGATCCAGAGCCCTGGCTGTGGAACTCAATGTAGGTCTAGGGATGGGTGAGCATGCAGGCAGCGTAGGATCAGGGAGACTCACGTATTAGGCCTGAGCATAGGATATATGGTGCCGACTGGGACTGAGGGCAAATATGACACCCAAAAGTGTTTCTTAGAGTGAATAATATATCAACCAAAACTTCAGGTTTTGATTAAGGGATTTTATTGTATTTAATCACACAGACACAATCTTTTAATTGTTTATTATCAATGGGGATTCAGCAGATCAAGACAATGCATCATCTGAGGAGCACCAAAGAAGCTCAGAAAGTTATCTCCTGAAGAAACCTTTCTTGAACAGCAATTTCCAAGCAAATTGTGACATGTAGGAGATTTATTTTTATACATGTTTTTTCTTCTTCCTTTATTTATGAGCATATTTTAAGAGGAGATTTAAGGCTTTCCTATTCACATCCTTTAATGGTTACCATACAAATACTTTTGATTACAAATATACCATAATGCTTTATGGTATTTTATAATAATTTGGATACAGGGTGCCATACATCCCAGACTGTCCTTGTTGATGTTCAACTAAGTGTAAACTTTTGATTCTGCTGCCTCCTCCTCCAAAATGCTGGGGTTAGAGGTGTATGGCATCAATCTCTGAAGGTTTTGGGCTTGTGAAATTTAGAAGAGTGTATCTTATACCTTAATGTCTTTGACTACAATGCTGATATAGTTAATCCTTAATAAATAAATATTAAAAAATTAATACATAAATTAAAAAATACATGAGGCTGGAAATTTAATTGGAACTGGCTTACACTTTCAGAAGGTTAGTCAATTATCATTATGTTCGGGCATGTTAGCATGTAGGTGCTGTAGACAGAGCAAAGATTTCTATGTCTTGATCAGCAGGCAACAGGAGGAGACTGTGGGCCTCACTGGAAGTAGCATGAGCGTATGAGACGTCAGAGCCTGCTCTCATAGTGACACACTTCCTCTAACAAGGCACACCTACTCCAATAAAGTCACACCTTCTAATAGTGACATTCCTTATAGGCCAAGCATTAAACACATAAGTCTATGATAGTCATACCTATTCAAACCAACACGTTCCACTTCTTGTCCCTATAACATAATGTAAAATACATTTAGTCCAACTTCAAAAGCCCTCATTGTCTATCACAGTCTCAACAATGTTTAAAATTCCAAAGTTCAAAGACTGAAACTCTTCTTTAATTTCTTTCCACAAGTTGGAAGCTTAATTGGGTGAGGTCTTGTCTTGAGGTCACCATTTCCTTTATTTCATTTAATACCAGTCCTTATATTAATCTGTTTATCTCCATTAACAAAAGATGTACTTCCATTCTCATTCCTGGTATCCCCTTTCTCCTCAAATTGTACATTTTATAATTTTTCTTACTCAGCTTTGTTGTGGAACATTAGTTTAAGATGTGTTACATTTGTTTGTAGTGTGGAATATTTGTTTAATGATGCAAAGATGTGTTGTATTCCTTTACGTTTAACTCTGTAAAGCTGTGTTACTTTGTAAATTTTGCCTGTTTAAAAGACTTGATTGGTCTAATAAGAACTGAATGGCCAATAGTTAGTCAAGAGAGAAGAATAGGCAGGGCTTCCAGGCAGAGAGAATAATTGCAAAGAGAAATATACGTTTGAGGAAAGAGCAAGCCACAAAAATAGGAGGAGAAGAAGGTGCCAGAGGGCAGTCACCCAGCCACAGAGCTAGTCACGAAGGAAGAAGGAAAGAATGATACACAAAATAAAGAAAGGTAAAACAGAAAGTCCAGGATAGCCAAAACAATCCTATACAACAAAGGAACTTCCGGAGGCATTACCATCCCTGACTTCAAACTCTATTACAAAGCTACAGTATTGAAAACAGCTTGGTGTTGGCATAAAAACAGAGACACTGACCAA
>JAQHUG010000339.1:896211-929658 GCA_028555095.1 Dicrostonyx torquatus | reverse complement strand
GTGGGGTAGTGGGGGAGCGGGAGGGCCGGGAACAAGGGGAGTAAATGTATATTTTTCTCTTAACAATAAAAAAAAAGGAAAAAAAAAAGAAAGGTAAAAAGGCCAGAAACAAAGAGAAATGGGACAATTTAAGTTATAAAAGTTGGCTGAAAATAAGCCAAGCTAAGGCTAGGTAGTTATAAGTAAGAATAAGTCTCTGGGTATTTATTTAGGAGCTGAATAGCAGGCTACTACTTCTTTAAACAAGTCCTTTATAAATAAGATGCCAAGAACCTGAAGACAGCCAGTTCAAAGAAACCAGTACACTAGAAATTGCACACCTAGCAATTTTCTGACTTAAAACTTCATGTCTTCTAATATAACTCAGTGCTATTTGCATTATAATACATAGTCTTTCAGCTCTGTCACCTTTGCAACTATTGAGGACACTTTTGGTGAGTTCAATGCCAGTTTTAGATGAAAACAGTGGAACTATTTTAGACTATGAAACTCCTGGTTCGCATTGTTCAGAAAAGTATTCAGTTAATTACTGAAAAGATGTCTTCATATTTCAGGGATTATGTTAATAACAAACATATGACAAAGTAGAACACTAAATATGTTATATAATCTAAACTTTTTATTTAAATCCAACATCCATAGGTACAAGAGAAAAATTCAGTAAGGGTAGTTATTGGCAGCCTATTTGATTTGTGTAACTAGTAGGTCAACATGAAAATTTGTCAGATTCATGTAGTATTTACCAAATTTACCAAAATTGCTTTGGGAAATAATATACCAAATTCATATTAAATCATAAATTTGGAAATTTAACTTTTTATAATTTTTAGCTCTGGTGACAGAAGACTCAGCAATTAAAAGCATACAGAGCTCTTGCAAAGGAGCCAAGTTTGGTGCATAGCACCCATGTCACACAGCTCACCACTGCTCTATCTCCATGGGGAGTCTAATCTCTCTTGAGGTACCTGCAAGTCAGTGCACATACCTACACATAGGTCTGTCTACATACATGTTCACATAATTAACATAAAAAAGCTGGCTTCAAATGCAATAAATATTTTTAAAACATGAAGACTAGAAGCTGGCAGCTTTTGGGGTCTGTTTCATGGTTTGTAGAGATCAAGGTAAGCTTCTGGTATTTTCCAGTCATCAACATTAAGATCAGAAAGGAAGGAGAAGAGGATGAGGAAGCAGGCATTTATATTTGCTTTTCATCTCTAGTAACTTTTTAATAGATGTCTAACATATTGTATTTTTGGTCAAGGCCATGTGCTTGAACTCTCCCAATTGTGACTGTCTGTGAAATGAGTATTTTAAATCTTCCAGCTTTCATATAGAAAGGTATCAAGTTAGAAGCAGATGTTTTGAGTTCAGTCAGCCAGAAGCTTAGAGATTTTCTCCACCATCTCAGTCTCTTATTGTTCTAATGCAGTGTGCTGAACTAAACTAGTAGTCCAACAGATTAATATCATCAGTATAGTCCAATTTACAATTTTTTATATTGGCCTGGTAGATGTTAAGGGTGGCTACTCCTTCATTTAGCTGCATCTGGTGTGGGAGGATCTGAAGAAAGGCAAAACAGAGTTTTATAACAAAAGGGGTTCTTTGCAAGTCAATGGAATGAAGATTTGTTATACTGAATCTACTTGTAGATATTTGAGACCTGGCTATAATTGAACTTTTACTGCTCCATGTGAATGCAAGAAATTCACATGCTTTTATTTTTTTTAACAGAAAGTGCATGTTTAAAACTTTAAATTACTAGATCTATTTTGCTTTGATTGGCCACTAAATAAAGCTAGAGTCCATCTATAGTAGTACCTAAGAGTTCTGCACCATCAATCAAAGTATGTTTCTCCATTTTGTTTCCTGCCTCTACTATTAACTTGTCACTAACCCCCGACTTTTATTCTTTCTCATGGTGTGTGATGAATTAAACTAGTTAGCTGGCCAGATATATTATATGAGACACATTAACACTTAGTGTTTTTGATGGAGTACTACGTAAAACAAAGCCATTCCTTACAGGGGACAATTAGGCCTCCTGATTGTTGCATTTCAGAGTTTATGGTTCTCAGTTTGTCTGTGTGGGCAGATAATAGCCATGTAATCATTTTAGTGCAGGTGCATTTAATTAGTTCCTTTCTTAGGAAACTTCTATTAAATAATAATGATCAATCCCCTTAGTTGACATGGTCTCTACACCAGGTTTTCTCCTTACCATGTGATTCTACTTTTTGTTAGAATGCTAAGAAACTCTTGAAGTGAACTCTTTCCTTGGGCCTATTTCTAAGAGCTGGAGCTCTGGGATTCTGAATAGACAGGTCAAGAGGGTTTTTGATTTTCAGTGTTTAGTTGACCAAAATTCCTGTGTCTTGTTTTCTGTTCTTTAGTTACCAGGTTATCCTAATCATTGCTTGGGGGCTTCCCTGTGCTAACATGCCCCTCTTCGGATTACACCAGCCAGGTCCTTATATAGTCCATGAATTCAGGCCCCAACTTGATTCTTCTTCACCAAATGAAAAACTTTAGCTGATCCATAACTATTTTCACTTTCTGTTTTGGTTTTATCAATGTTCCACAAATTCTGTGCCATACTGATCTTAGCAGTCATGAGCTATCCATGAGAACACCATCAATATAGTTTTGACACTTCTGTGACAAAGGAAGAGTTCTTTTTTCCTAAGGCTAGTTCTCTTCTGTCTTGTAAGAGACATTGTGCCATGTCTGTGTAATGCCTGGTATGTAGACTTTGCCCTCAGTTATTCTTTTCTGGTTGCCATTTGCACTCCTGGGGCAGCTGCTATAGATCACTATTTCGTTAGAATGTTGGAAAAGCTGGAGAAGGAGCAAGGGAAAGGTTGTCTGTGCTTCTAGGCTAGGTCAGTCAGCCTAATCTCAGGGTTGTGGTTTTGCTCCATGTTGAAATAGCCAGGCTAGCTATGGATAAAACAATTATATTTTATTTATTATAAGGGGAAAACTCATGAAACAGGAAACAAGAAATCCAGGCATAGCAATGTCCCATGGGAAAAGGCACAGAGAGCATGCACATGAAGGTACAACCTTTTACCTGGGTCTCTGCGAAGCCACACCTTAACTAAGACCCACCTCTTAAAGATATTGGTTAAGAAGGCTTTCCCCATCACTGGAGAATGCTGAGAATGTTCTGTTCAGGTTAAGAGACTTGGAGGTGATCTTTTAAACCTACTGAATCACTGTAGCGGGACAATAGTTGCCTGAATGAAATGTATATCCTAGAGACTAGCTCATGCTTATCAGGGACAAGATAGGGACAGTGGGGACTGGGAGAGGACAATGAAAACTCTTGTATTTCCTTCCTTTGTATATTAAAAGCAAGATATTCATCTTATGTATGTAGTTTTCACAAACTCCAAATACTGTACCTGACGGGGCAATTGTGTAGGTGTCACCTGACAATGCTGCTACTTCTCTCTCAGTGTCAAAGTGGGTGACAACAGTAAGAGAGTATTCCACAGGAATCAAAACAGGCCTCTTGCTAGGATTTAAAAATACCAGGCATCTCAGTTGTGTCTCAGGCTTTAACAATATCCATAACCTGAGAAGTGAAATTAGAAAACCTTGTATTTTCAATCCTTTCCCATTGACTAGTGTTTCTAAGACACTCTTACTAATCTCCCTAGTGTGCAGATCCTGTCTTAGCAGGTCACTACATCCAAGGGGCTATCTGAGGTCATAGCTCTCTTTTGGCCTTCAGAGTGTATATTATCAGAATTCTTATCTCCTTGTGACAGTAGGTCCAAATAACCTTTTTATATCAAAGATACTCACTGAAAGAATAGCAGCAGGAGCAGCTAGCAACAACCGGGCACTTTCTATGTATCTAACATTATTCACTGAGATGTAGAGTTTAACTATATTCTCAACCTCATTGATAAGAATTCTAGATATGCCATTAAATAACTATTGTTATTTCCCCTTTAAGTATTCACAGTAAAAAAAATCAGTGATATTTTAAGAGATGGCCAATTTAAGCAGATTAATCTAATAGTAACACAGTGTCCATTTTTTTTAAAGACAGAATTATTCTTTGATTTAGGTGTCTTAAGCCTTTTTAGTGTTGAAAGGTACAAGGAAATTGCTGAAATAGAAGTTCAAGGAAAGATAGATCAAATGCTCTGGATTGTAAAGCAACAGAAGTTTTGGAATCACTTTGAGATGGGAGGAGGGCCTAGAAGAGAAGAGTTAGCAATGGGAAATGGGATAGTGATTCAGAGACACTGTGAATGGTTAGGCTCCTTAAGTCATTGAATGCTGTGGAGAGAATAATGAATGAATCTCTTCTCACTCTAACGTCAAGTTTCTCTTGGTATGTTGCTGCTGTGAGAGCTGCAACACTGCAGGAGTGAGGGATAAGGATCAGGATCAGGATTTCCAGGCAGGGATTTTTACTGAAAGAATCAGAAAGTTGAGCCAGAGATAGGAGGGCATCCACATTAGGTGGCAGCAAATGAATAGCTGAGGTTTTTGTTCATTTGAAAATTGGTGTGAATTCCTTAAACTTCTTTTTTCAGTGTTCTCAAGAGAAGCGAACCAGGTAAGACAGGAGAGAAAGAGAGGTGGCTCATGCAATTGCTATTTTCTAATATTTTGGATGTTCATCCCAAAGCAATAGTAATAGCCTGTGGGAGTGATCCTGACCCTCCCTGGGGAGGGGTCACTATTTGGTGGACTTCCTTGACCCTCCCTGAGGAGGTGAAGTTTGGACTGAGGCAACTCTCAGGAGAGGGGGCTTCCAAAGATGAATGCTGGAGGCTAGGATGAGGCTCTCATCTTAATATTCCAGACTCTTTGTATAAAGCAGTGTTAGGGAGCTGGAGTGATGCTTTTGACCAAACATTTGGTGCTGTTGGTGCTAAACAGGCAGCTATATTAACTCATATATGTCATAGCCGGGTAATCTAAGAGACATACCCTTTATGACTGTTTGACTGACTCATTGACTAAGGTGTGCTATTAAGGAGGTAAAATCCTTTACTTCTGACTGCTATCTTTAGGTTCGGGGTAATCTCCAATGGAAAAGCAATCTGACTACAGAATCCCCATGAATCATATCAAGGGATCTTTAAAAAAAAATATTTTCTTTTCTTGTGGATATCCTAGGAGGAAAATAACTTTATGGAGAATTTATGAGTAGGCATTTTCTAAAATTAAGTCTCATTGACCAAGACATAGTCATTTAAAAACAAACAAAAAATTAAGCATATCCTCAGATAGGGTTGAATCAGATTACTCTGAATCTTGGGACTATGAATCGTTGATGCGAAAATCTTAGAACAGATGGGATTTGGGTAGACTAATAGAACAAAAAAAGTAGAAGTTCTTACAAAGGGTTATTGTTGAATGTCTAGCCCTCCAAAAGAAGCTGTAGCACTCTTTACTATTTATTTATCTGTCTCTGTTATTATACTAATAAAGGAGTAAGGTAAGATATGGTTCTATATAATGGAATACTATGCAACTAGCAAATGAATGAGGATTTTACCTGTGTATGGAGTGGCCATAATTTTCAGAACATGTGATTAACTGAAAAAAATTAAATCATAGAGTAGTACATATATGAAAGGATGAAAATACATTTGTAGACAAAAATACATGAAGTATTTTTATTATGAATTGTGTAGGTTTGAATTTTGAATCACATGAATAAAAACAAGGGATCACTCAACAAATTAAAATAAAGAATAAACTCATTTGTATATCAGATAGGTTGATTAACTGCATCAAGAAAATTCAGCCTGAAATTATTTAAATGACATTTTAAAACTCAGTAACCCAGACATATGTTGAAAGATATAAGTATCATTTTGATGAACAAGATAAGCAAAGATATTTTAAATTGTTAATGTCATGAGAAATGAAGATTTTGTTTTTAAATTCTCATATGTAAAGCATAGGGAACATTGTGGAAGAGAGGGCTGAAAGACCGTAAGAACCAGAGGATCAGGGAGTTTGCTGTGAGATTATGTCTCCTAGCAATATCAGAAGTTATACCCATAAGGTCTTACAAACATGAACCAAAGAAGGACAGACACCAATAGGCATGCTAAAGTGGATGGAAGAAAGCCAACGAGGTTTCAACCACAGACAAAGAGCTCCAACTAAGGAATGCTGAGAGTGGGAGAAATAGTCTTCCCCAGGGAAGAGTATACCAACTGGTTGTCCAGCACTTGGATACCAATGGTCAGCCCTAAAAACATACCTATAAATAACATTATGCAGACTTAGCAGGTTACATTTATAAAAAATTAATGACAAAAGAGGTCAGGAATTTGAAAAGCGCATCAAGGAGTTTTGATGTGGGATTCTGTATGCTGTGAATATATTTTATTATCATTGGTTAATAAAGAAGCTGCTTTGAGCTTGTGGCATGGGAGAATAGAGTTAGGCAGGAAAACTAAACTGAATGCTGGTAGAAAGAAGGCAGAGTCAGGGAGATGCCATGTAACTGATGAAGGAGACAGACTCTGGAAACTTACCGTTGAAGCACAAGCCTCATGGTAAAATATCACAGTGATTCTTTGTGTTCACATGCCCTTCTCAGGGTGGATATTTGGTTTGAATCTGTGCAGGTCTTATGCATGCTGCCATGGTCCCTGGAAGCCCATTTGTGTGTCAGTCCTGCGGTGTCTGGAAGACACTGGTTCCTTGGAATCATCCATGACCTCTGTCTCTTAGGAATTTCTGTCTTCTCTTCTATATAGATCACTTAGGATTGAGGACAGATATTTGAAAAAAAATCTCATTTAGGACTGAGTTCTCCAAAGTTAGTCACTGTTTGCACATCATCCAATTGTGAATTTCTTTCCTAATTACATCTACTGCAAGAAGATACTTCTCTGATGAGGGCTGAGTGATGCTCTGATTTATGTATATAGCACTGTGTCATTAGGAGCCATTGTGGTGTTTCTTTAGCCTTGTTTGAAGTATATTAGTGGACTTTGGGAGTTTATATCCTCACCCAGTTCTAGCTCTCAATTTCTTGTGAGAGGAATGGTATGTGATCTCTGTTTTCTTCTCTTGCTTTCTGCTGTTATGTCTCCCTTACCACATGAATTCTTCATCTGGATCCACAAGACAAAAAAGCTATTACTTCTGTAACTTGCTTTTTATCATGATGATTTATCACAACAATGAGAATGTAACTAACACTGTAGGAAAGACTTTCTTATTAAAAAAGTAAGGCAGTCATCAAGACAATGGGAAGCACATAAAAATATTTTATTGGATTTGAAATATAAAAGGAGATATGATTAATAAAAATAAAAAGACTTGGAAGCTAACTTGAAAGTTCTCATTGTAAATGTATTGAAGTGAATATGATATATCAATATTCATAAATTTATAGTAAAAACCTCTGTGGTATACTAGAAAAGTGGTCAATTATCTTTTTTTGTCAATTATCTTAAAAAATGGATAAATAACAACAAAACCCTAGTCTTCTACTTGTTTTAAGGTACTATTCATACAGAAAAGACAACTAAGAAACTGAGCAAAAATTTCCTTTATAGGACAATTTCTGGGGATAAATGAAGAGAAAATGATAGATTTAGAAAATCAATGTCTCAACACTTAATGAGATAATTGATCTAAGCAATTAACTTCAATGCCTGCTAAGATAGTTAGTTGAAAAGCTGATAGGAAACTTCATAATGGAAGCTCAGGAAGGCAACACCTGAAATTCTTGCTCAATAATAACAGCAGGTAGTATACATCTCCTGACACAGCGTAATAGAAAAGCTGCAATACCATTTTATGAAGTCTTCTAGGCACAAAACTGAACTTACATATAATGCAACCTTGTAGTTTACAGAAATTATGATGCATAGAAAGAAAATGTATTCTATTGTTAACTGTTCAGGCATATTGATTTTAAAGACTTCAATGTTTTGTAGCTATATCTACATTTGATATATCTAAATTTGAAGTCACATAGAGTCTGGGGTTTCTTTAAAAATAATGCAATATACATATGAGAGTAGAGACTACAGACTGAAAAGCCTAGCCATGACTTGGTAATTAGCAGTGGTTAAAGTGTCTTAATTCTTGACACCATTTAATTTTATTTATTTAATTATTAAATTTAAATAATTTCCCCTATAGAAGCACTTTAAGGTGGTCCCTGTCTTTCAAATTAATATGAGTTTCTCACAGAAAACAGATAGCTTGATTAGTTTTCTTAGTCTAGTCACATAGTGTGTGACTTTTTATTCGAGAGTTGAGGTCACTAATATTTAGAGCTGTAATTGGAGAGTATGTAGACTTCAGTCTTTTTGATGCCTTTGACTACATATGTTCTTAGTTGTGATGTATCTTGTTAGATTACAGTTTCATTTGTTTTCTTTCTAGATTCTCTTGGCTGTGCATATTTCTCTCTTAGTTTAAAGCACTGCTTTCAGTATTGTGTTTAGTTGTTTGTTGCTGTTGGTTATGAATTTTTTAAAAGCCTGTATGGATATGGAAAACTTTTCTTTCTCTTTCAACTATGGCAGATGACTTTGATCAGTATAGTAGTCTAGGCTGACAGCAATGGTCTTCTAGAAATTGTAGTGCACTGTTTCAGGCTTTTCTCAGTTTTGGATTTTCCATTGAGAAATCAGGTTTATTTATTTATTTATTTTTAGTTTAATTTAACATTCTATCCACAATTCTCCCACCTACCTCTCCTCCTGCTCCCCTTCAGACCACCCCCATCCATTCCTCTTAATGGGTAAGGGCTCTCATTGAAAGTAAACAAGTCTGGCACATTAAGTTGAGACAGGATCAAGCCCCTCTCCTCTGCATTAAAACTGAACATGGCATTCCACCATAAAAAATGGGCTCCAATAAGCTAACTCATGCACCAGGGATAAATCCTGGTCCTACTTCCAGGTACCTCACAGACAGTCCAAGCTTCACAACTGTCTCCCACAGATGGAAGACTTAGTTCAGTCCCATGTAGGCTCCACAGCTGTCATCCTAGAGTTTATGAGTTTCCATGAGCTTGATTCACCTGTCTCTGTAGATTTTTCCATGAGGATTTTGACATCCCTTGCCTTATATTCCTTCCTCCATATCTTCAGTTGGATTCCTGGAGCTTGGCCTAGCACTTGGTTGCCGATCTCTGCATCTGGTTTTGTCAGTTGCTGATTATAGGGAAGGCCAGTTAGGACTCCCTCTTCACTATTGTTTGGGCTCTTAGCTCAGGTCATTCTTGTGGATTCTTGGGAATTTCCCTAGCTCCAGATTTCACCCTAACACCATAGTGGTTCTCTCTATCAACATCTTCTTTTCATTGCTCTCCCACTCCATCCTTCTCCCCATGACTTGATTTTTCTTTTTAGTTTCATCAGTTGTGTTTTTCCTCTTGCAGGTACTAATATTGTTTCTTTGTTCTATGTATTTAGTGTTTTGATTATGATATTCCATGGGATGTTTCTTTCTTGATCTTGCCTAGATGGCATATCTGTATGTTGTACTTGTATGAATCTGTCTTTTCTGGGCAAATTTTCTTCTGTCATCTTGTTAATGATCTGGTCTATGCCACTGACTTGGGATTCCCCTCCTTATAGGCCTATAATTCAGAGTGAGTCTTTTGATATTTGAGTGTTCCAAATATCTTGCATATTCCTCTACTGTGATTTTAACTTGTTTTTCATTTTCTTTGCTTATTTTGTCTAGATTCTGTACTTTATCTTTGAGTCTTGGTATTCCATCTTCTGTATGATTTATTATACTTATAAGTCTTTGAGTTTTTAAATTTATTTACTATGTATTTTAATTTATCTTAATTTTACCTAGTTTTCTCTTCAGTGTTTCTATTTATTGAATTTGATTTTTTTATACCCTAAATTATTTTTATTTCATTTAGATATGTAGTTGTATTTTTTGGACATTGCTCAAGAGTTTATTGTTATCACCTTGGAATTTAATGAAGCTTTTGCTTATGTCTTCTTTTAATTCATTGAATTATTTAATAAAGTTTATGATTGTTATTTTCAATTCTGTATCCTGTAGTTCATCTATGTAGTTCTCATTAGTTAACACTTCTATAAGTCTAGGGCATTTGATGGAAGATATCCTTTTGACTATTCATGTTGTTTTTGTGACTTGCCAATGCATGTGGGCTTCTTTGGTTTTGTATCTGTTATAATAATCTGACCTTCTTTAAATTGGGCCACTTTAGAAGGTATAGGATCTGAAGTAGGTCAGGCAAATCTGGTAGATGAGCTCTTCATTGGACCAGGGAATGATGGCTTTCAAATCATGGGTCTAGAGCTTGACCAGGCCAAGAGTGTTCAGAGATGAAGAGGGTCTAGAACTAGGCTTATGAGTTTGCAAATGGCCTTGAGTTGGGAAAAGGATGAAAGGGAAGAAGTGACTTCCACAAGAATGGTGGCTTGCAAACAAGTATTGTGATTGTCTATTTTCATATATTCTTGCAAAGTACAAACAAATAAACAATAGACTTTTCTTTGTCCATTATCTCCACAGTCTTGTTGTAAGTGGTTTTATACACTAGAATCTAAGATGGCATTAGATTTAACAAGAAGAAATCTTCAATATACAGTTACTGTAATTCTTTAAAGGAAAGCAACTGAAGAGTAAATTTCTCCTCTGAGCATTACCCAAACAAGTAGGGATATTTCAGCTACTTGTAGCTTATTGAGCACCTGACATGTGCTAGTCAAAAGTGAAAGGTAACCAACAGTAGATATGAAAGCCTAAGTATGGATATGTGACTATAAAAGATTTTATTATATCAATAGATTTTTAAAAAAAATTTAATTAATTATAGAAGACGTTCCAGACATATTAGGTTAAATAAACAAAACTAACACTAATTTTTGCTTCTGATTTCCTTTGTTTTTTATGAGCCAGAATATTTTACTCCACGAAGAGCAAGAATCAATTCAGCCTAAGTGGGTGTTGTCTCAGTAGGTGCTACTGACTGGCTTCCACAGTTTCAATTACAGCTCTGTGAAAATAGAAACTATAATAGTGGGAAGTTATTGATTTCTATTTTTGTTATCTCTCATTTATTTATCTATCTATCATCTATTGTCTAAATTATTGAAAACAGGTTGTTCATTCATAGAATGCATTCCGAGCACAGTTTTCCCTTCCCCAATTCCTCCCAGTTCTCCTTGCACATTCCTTCTCCTTAGATCCAATCCCCTCTTTCTCCTCTTCAGAAAAGAACAATCCCTCAAAAGATGACTGCCTAACAGGATAAGACACAATACAATAAGACAAGAGTGATAGTTTGAATAATAATATCCCCCTAAGGCTCATAAGGATTGGCATTGTTCAGAAGTTTGGCCTTGTTGGGGTAGAGGTGACTTGGTTGGAGGAAATTTTCCCTAGGAGTGGCCTTTGAGGTCTTAGAATCTTAGGCCTTGCAAGGGTGTCATTGTCCCTTTCTGCTTGTGGCAGAAGCAGATGTAAAAAATTCTCAGCTGCCTCTCCTGCATGTATGCTGCCATGCTTCCCACCTTGATGATAATGGACTAAACTTCTGAATGGTAAGCTAGCCCCAGTTAAATATTTTCCTTCATAAGAGTTGTTGTGGTTATGGTATATCTTCACAATACTAAATCCCTAAGACATCACGGAAAATGCACTTATCTTGAAGCTGAACAAGGCAATCCAATAAGAGGAAAAAAGTCTCAAAAGCAATCAAAGAGTTGCAGATACGCCAACTCTGATTGTTAGGGGACACACAAAAATACAACGCTTACAACCATATTTGCAGAGAACCTGGAACAAGCCCATGCAAGCCCCATGCTTGCCTCTTCAGTCTCTTGAGCCCATATGAGTCTTGCTTAGTCGATTTGGTGGACCATGTTCTCCTAGTTTCCTTCTTTCCCTCTGACTCCTATTATCATTCCTCACCCTGTTTCATGGGGGGAAGGACAAGATAGAGACCTCCAATTTAGACAACCTCTCCAAATAATGTCTGACTCAACTGGGGGTGGGGCTCTCTGCACCTAATTCCATCTGCTATTGGAGGAAACCCCTTTGATGATGACTGGATAAGGCAACTATCTATAAGCATAGCAAAAATATCATTAGGACATTTCATTGTTGTTGTTTTTTCTTTCTTTTTTTCTTTTTTGCTAGTGCTGCTTGGGACCACTCTCAATCTCTTGACTTTTCAGATTACAGTTTCTGGCAATCTAGGAAATGTAGTGCATGGGTTCATTCTTGTGGCCATGGGTGTCAAATTAAACCAGACATTGGTTGGCGACTTCCATATGTTCTGGGTCATCATTATCCCAGAACATCTTGCAAACCGGACAGATTATAGGTGGAGGGTTTTGTGGTTGGATTGGTATCCAGGTTTCTCTTTCTGAAGCCTTCAGAGTACTTTCTTGTGCCATAACTTAGAACTTACCAGTGAAGTCTTCATTCAGGCAATTGCTTGACTTCCCTATGTTCAATGTGCAATGTAGATGTTGTCCTGGACATTGGGCACCACTGTCAGTTTTCAAAGAGCAACCATCTGTCCTAATATCTCCATGGGACCCCTTGGCTAGAAACATGGCATCTCCCTGCCTCTGCCTTTTTTCTTCCTCTATTTGCTTGGAATTCCCGCCTTGCTCTATTCTGCTAAGCCACTGGCTGAAACAGCTTCTTTATTAACCAATGACAATAAAACATATTCACAGCATACAAAGGGGAATCCTCCATCAGCTGGATCTTGAGGTAGATCAATTCCCTATTTACAGAGGAAATACCACATTGAATTCCATGGTGGCTATACAAGTTTGCACTAACGGGAATATTCCCCCTCCTCCACATCCTCACCAGCATGAGCTATCACTTGTGTTCTTGATCTTAGTCATTCTGACAGGTGTAAGATTAAATCTCAAAGACATTTTAATTTGCATTTCCTGGTGGCTAAGGATGTTGAACATTTCTTTAAATGTTTCTCAGCCATTTGAAAATTCTCTCTTGAGAATTCTCTCTTTAAATATGTACCCCATATTAAAATTAGATTGTCTTTTTGGCACCTAGTTTCTTGAGTTCTTTATATCTTTTAGACATTAAACCTCTATCTGATGTGGAGTTGGTAATTTTTTTTTCCATTTCTGTAGACTGCCTCTTTGTTTGATTGGTGGTGTCCTTTGCCTTACTCACGCTTTTCAGTTTCATGATGCCCTGATTATTAGTTTTAGTGCCTACACTATTGATGTTCTGTTCAGAAAGTTTTGTACCGTGCCAATGCATTCAATACTGTTTTCCACTTTCTCTTCTATCAGTACAGTGTGTCTGGTTTTATGCTGTGAGGTCTTTGATCCACTTGGACTTTAGTTTTTTGCAGGGTGACAAATATGGATCTGTTTGAATTCTTCTATGTGCAGACATCCAGATTGAGCAACACTATTTGTTGAAGATATTTTCTTTTTTCCATTGTATATTTATGGCTTCTTAGTTAAACATCAGACATCCATAACTGTGAATTCATGTCTCGGTTTTCAATTTGATTCCATTTATCAACATGTCTGTTTCCTTTTCAATACTATTTGGATTTTATTATAATAGTCCTGTAATATAACTTAAAACCAGGGTTGGTGAAACCCCTAGAAGTTCTTTTATTTTTCAGGATTGTTTTAGCTGTCCTGGGTTTTTTTTTATATGAAGTTAAGAATTACTCATTCAAGATCTGTACAAACTGGTGTTGAAATTTTGATGGGGATTGCATTGAATCTGTAGATGATCAATGATCATTTTTACTATATTAATCTTACCAATCCATGAGCATGGGAGATTGTTTTATCATCTAATAGCTTGTTAATGATAGCTTTAAAGACATAAAGTTTTTTATTATGAAAGTCTTTTACTTGTTTGGTTAGAGTTACCCCAATATAAGTTATATTATTGGAGGTATTGTAAATGGTGTTGGTTTCCTGATTTCTTTCTCCAGTTGTCATTTATGTATAAGAGGGCTACTAATTATTTTGACTTAATCTTGTATCCAGCCACTTTGACAAAAGTGTTTACCAACTGGAGGAGTTCCCCTGTGGAATCTTTAATGTTCATTATGTAAATACTTTCATATTATTTTAAATAATGATACTTTGACTTCTTTCTTTCCAAGATATAACTCCTTGATTTCCTTCTGTTGTCTTATTTCTCTAGTTAAAACTTTAAGTACTGTATTGAAGTGGTATTGAGAGAATAAACAGCTTAGTTTTCTTCCTGGTCTTAGTAGAATTTCTTTGAGTTTTTCTCCATTTAATGTGATGTTAGGTATAGGCCTGTGGTAAATTGCCTTTATGATATTGAAGTACTTCCCTTGTATCCCTATTCTCTCCAGGACTTTTAACATGATGGGGCATTGAATTTATCAAAGGCTTTTTTTTAGCACTTAATGAGATGATCATGTGGTCTTTTCTTTCATTTTATTTATTTAGTGATTATATTTACTGATTTTTGTATGTTGAACCACCCTTGCATTTTGGGATGATGCCTACTTGATCATGCTGGATGATTTTTTAGATGTGTTCTTGGATAAGGTTTGCAAGTCCTTTACTATTTTTGCACATATGTTTGTGATAGGAGGCTGTTCATTCATTCCTGGATGCCCAGAAATAACCACACAGAAACTTTATTATTTAAATCACTGCTTGGTCAATCATTTAAGCATCTTTCTGGCTTACTCTGATATCTTAAATTACCTCCTTTCTATTAGTTTATGTTTACCATGAGGCACATGACCTACTGGTAAAGTTCTGGTATGTTTGTCTCTGGTGGTGGCTACATGGCATATCCTCACTCCACCTTATTTTTCTTTTAACCAACATTCACTTTAGTTTTTCCCAGCTAGCTCTGTTCTGCCCTTCCATAGGCTCAAAGAAGTTTCTTTATTCACTAACCAATAAAAGCAACACATATACAGAAGAACTTATTGAATTTTATCAAAGGCTTTTTCAGCACCTAATGAGATGATCATGTGGTCTTTTCTTTCATTTTATTTATTTGGTGATTATGTTTACTGATTTTTTGCATGTTGAACTACATCTGCCTTTCTGGGATGATGCCTTACTTGATCATGCTGGATGATCTTTTAAATGTTTTCTTGGATAAGGTTTGCAAGTATTTTATTGAATATTTTTTGCACCTATATTTATAAGGAAACTTGGTCTGTAATTTTCTTTCTTTGTTCAGTCTATGTGAAGTGTTTGGGTAGCTGTAGCTTCATTAAATGAATTGTGCAATGTTCCTTCTGTTTCTATGTTTCTGCTTTCTGGAATAATTTGAGGGGTATTGGTAGCAGCTCTTCTTTGAAAGTCTGGTAGAATTTTGTGCTAAAATCTTCTGGCCCTGGGATTTTTGTGCTTGGGAGACTTTTAATGACTGCTTCTATTTT
This sequence comes from Dicrostonyx torquatus, assembly GCA_028555095.1. Taxonomy (NCBI): domain Eukaryota; kingdom Metazoa; phylum Chordata; class Mammalia; order Rodentia; family Cricetidae; genus Dicrostonyx; species Dicrostonyx torquatus. The sequence goes on along the minus strand of JAQHUG010000339.1, from coordinate 914,261 downwards.
TACCAGAGGTCTGTTTAATCTGTTTATCTGATCTTTATTTAATTTTGGTAAGTGGTATCTATCAAGAAAATTATCAATTTCTTTTAGATTTAGATTTAATTTGGTAAAATAAAGTTTATTTTGCTTTGTTTTGTTTTTTGTTTTTGTTTTTCTCAAGGCAGGGTTTTTCTGCATATCTCTGGCTGTGCTGGAACTTACTGTGTAGAACAGGCTGACCTCAAACTCACAGAGATTCACCTGCCTCTGTTTAACTGAGTGTTGGGATTAAAAGCATATGCCACCACTGTACAACAGAGTAATTTTTAAAAAGCATATTCTTATGATTTTCCGAACTTCCTCAGTTTTTGTTGCTATGCATCATTTTCCTTGCTGATTTAATCAATTTGGATATTTTCTCTCTGTCTTTTGGTTAGTTTGGATAAGAATTTGTCTATCTTTTTTATTTTCTCAAAGAACCCACTTATTGTTTCAATTTTTTTACCCTCTTTGTTATTATTTTTATTGATTTTAGCCTCTTGGCTCTGTTTTTTTTTTATTTGTTTTTTGGTCTAGATATTTCAGGCATGCTATTAAGTTGCTAGAATGAGATATCTCCTTTTTTTAAATGTAGGCACTTAGTATTATGAAAGTTAGTACCACCTTCACTGTGTCCCTTACTTTTAGGCATGTTGTGCATTCATTTTCATTGAATTCCATTTTTGGTTGTGAGTCTAGCCTTTAACAGCAGAGCCACATCTTTAGCCCTTTTATTGAATTCTAGGAAGTCTTCAATTTCTTTCTTTACTTCTGTCTTGACCTATTATTTTATTCAATAGAGAGTTGTTGAGCTTTTATGAGTTTGTAAACTTTCTGTTGTTGATATCCAGTTTTAACCCTTGATGGCCAGATAGGATGCAGGGAGTTATTTCAATTTTCTTGCATCTATTAAACTTGCTTTGTTTCTGAGTTTGTGAGCAATTTTGAAGACAGTTATATTGAGGTGCTGAGAAGGGATATTATTTTGTATCTGGGAGGAATGATCTGTAAATATGCTAGTTTCATTTGGTTTATAATGTCTGTTAACTCTATAATTTCTACATTTATTTATTTTTCTAGATGACCTGTCTATTGTTGAGAGTGGGATATTGAAGTCTCCCAGTATCAGTGTATATAAGGTCAATGCATGATTTAATCTGTTGTAGTATTTCTTTTACAAAAGTGGGCACCCTTGTTCTTCAGGCATAGGTGTTAAGAATCAAAAGATTCATATATATATATATATATTTGCTTTGATGAGTGTGTAGTATTTAGGGTAAAATAGACAACTGGAGCAAAAAAACTAGCCAATCACTGAGTACCCTGACTCTGAACCCAGCAGAGAAACACACCCTATGTTGTAGATAGGGGGAGAGGTGTGGGTTATATTCCCAGCACCTAGCTCCCAGCCCCCAGCCGCTGGCCCGCTCAGCCACTGGTTGCTTGCTTATGCCCAAAATAATAACATGAGACTGTATTCATTTAAACTCTGCCTGGCCCATCATCACCACCCTCTTCTTGGCTAGCCCTCACCTCATAAACTAACCCATTATAAAAGTCTATAAGTCACCACGTGGTGACTTACTGGAAAGGTCTAACCTGCATCCATCTGGGACAGTGGCTCATGGCATCTGGCTCACTTCCTTCTCTCTTCCCAGAACTTCCTTTCTGTCTACTCCACCCACCTAAGGGCTGACCTATCTTACAAGCCAGGTGGAGTCTTTATTTAACCAATCAAAGCACAGAAGACCCTCCTACTCCAACCCTAGATTTGATACCTGGGCCAGGGAGAGAAACATCTTTATCCCTGAACCCAGAACTAAAGATAAGTGCCCTGGCCCTGAAACTAGTGTCAAAGAAAGTTTCTAGAATTAGAGCCAGTAAAAGAAATATGCCCTGGTCCTATGATTAGAGACAAAAAGGTAAAAGAGACCAGTGAAAGAAACACAGTTTGGGCATGAAGTCAGAGCCATCTCTGCCATTGACTAATCCCTAAACAGGGAAAAAAATAACAGACCCCCCTTCTCTCTGGCACCCCTAAGAAGTCCTATATAAGCCTCTCCACCCCTTCTGTTAAGAGCAGCTGTTAATCTCTCCCTGGCAGAGGCAGCCACCCTCCTGTATTCCTCCCTCATTCATGGGGCAGAGCAATAGTACCTGGCTGGGACATCCCCTAGGGGACTGAACTGAAAAACCTTGCTGAGACCCTCCCTAGGGGGCCTCAGCAAGGTGGAGCAGAACAGAAGAACCTTGCTAGGATGCTGTTTAAGGGGGGTTGAGCAAGGCCAGCAGAGGAATAGTGACAACTTTTTGCTGGAGCCAGAGGAGATTGCTACATTTCTGCAGCACGCTTCCCTTTCTTAGGCAGAGTGTTAGCAGAAGAAACATCTTGGGAGGGAGAAGCAAATAGCTCTGCTAGGACACTCCTGTAAGGGAACACAGTTGAACTCAGTCTTATGGCTCTCCAGGAGAGGAGAAGGATCCCTATATCCTGTGGGGAGACCATCCCCCACTGTACCCCAGTGACAGGTGTCTGGGTTTCTGGATAGTCAAGACACCTTTCCTCCATGGCTTAGCTGTTCCATTGCAGCTTCAGCCTCTAGAGCTGTCCTGCTGTGGCTCTACCCCCTCCAGAGCTGTCTTATTGCACCTCAACCTCCCTCCTGCCCCAGAATTGTCCTATTGAAGCTCTAAGTATATCTTTGTTTCCCAATAAGTCAGGACATCCCAACACCACTACTGTACTACATTCCCCTATATAGTATCCTTCCCCATCTCTTTTGATTAATTTTGGCTTGAAGTCTGTTTTGGTAGATATTAGTATGGTTACATCAACTTGCATTTTAGGTTTATTTGTTTGGAAAATCTATTTCTGAGGCGGACGCCCCCCAGCCCGTGGGAAGAACGACCACCACACGAGGATCCTTCCCATATCACACTTTATTGGAGAGATTCTTGGTTGAGGGGAGAGCTGAAGCAAGGGGCCCCGACCCACCCAGTGCTGCAGCTTATATAGGGAATAGGGACACGGGTAGCCCTCTGATTGGCTGCCGATCTCTCGTGACCATCAGGCCATTCGGGATAGGCTGATGGTCTTATATAACCAGTGCATGCACAGTTGGTATATCAAGGCTATAGCCTTATTTGGAGTTGTTTACTCATGGCCAAACCACAATAGGGAGGAAGCCGGCGCCATCTTGTAATGGCGTCTATTAAAAACAGCTCCCTGCAGTTCCCCCTTTCTGTTTTTAACAGGCGAGGGTAGAGGCCTGCTCCCTGACAAAGAAATGGCTGATGAAGCCTCCTGAGGGGTAGCGTCCTAGCCCCCATCTGGCGTCCCATCCTGCTCATGCTCATTTTTCCAGAGATGCGATAACAAGGAGCATAACCCATATGCCAGCAGGCTTGCCCTCCAATTGGTAGCTTACCAATTGTGCAGTACCTTGTCAGACAGCCTGTAAAACTGAATGGGTTCCCACACCCATCCCTAGTGCAATGAAGCAAAACAGGCTTCGCAGGCTGCAAGGCCTGTGGATCCCATTATAACTTTTTCTCTGCCAAGGCAGAGAGCCAAATTTGGGGGGAAGAGCCACATTCCAAGGCGGCTAATGCCTGTGAAATAAAAATTTTATCTCTTTTTGTTTGAACTCGCAATCAGCAAACCAACCATAGGCATACCACGCATCCTCCCAAGCAGCAAACAAGGAACATTCCCACCCGCACCCATTCCTTAAAATAAGAAAAAGCCGAGGAAATCCAAGAAGTAATCGGCATGGGACAAAAGCCCTGCCGCACCCCGAGGTTCCTCTGGCTCAGAGTCATCACTCTCTAGGTCAAGATTAGAAAATTCCTCCAAAAGAGGGTATAATGGCCTTTTCATTGAATCTAATTTCTCCTTTTCTCTCTCCTGCTCAATACTTTTGGGGGGCTGCAGTCCCTCCCGTTTGATTTTTCCAGGATCTTTAGAATCCTTACCATGGTCCCTTTCTTTTCTTTTCTTTTGTCTGGCTCCCTGAACCCTTTACAAATCCAACTCCGATAAGCTCTCTTGGTGTAGCATGAGCGCTCGGCGACCCTCCACAATGGGTGCGGAGTGCTCATCCTGAAAGCAGCAAAATAGAACAACGAACACCCAAAGTGGAATAGCCACCAACCCCAGCCACAGCCAAAAGTCCATAGGAATCTTACTCAGGGGAACCAGACTTACCGTGGAAAACCTTACCAACGTCTCCTCTCTGTATGTCGCATTCTGAATCCTCTTCGGCCCCTCGCTGGGTCCCTGGTTTCCAGCACCAGTTGAGGCGGATGCCCCCCGGCCCGCGGGAAGAATGACCACCACACAAGGATCCTTCACATATCACACTTTATTGGAGAGCTTCTTGGTTGAGGGGAGAGCTGAAGCAAGGGGCCCCCAACCCACCCAATGCTGCAGCTTATATAGGGAATAGGGACACGGGTAGCCCTCTGATTGGCTGCCGATCTCTCGTGACCATCAGGCCATTCGGGATAGGCTGATGGTCTTATATAACCAGTGCATGCGCAGTTGGTATATCAAGGCTATAGCCTTATTTGGAGTTGTTTACTTGTGGCCAAACCGCAATAGGGAGGAAGGGCACCATCTTGTAATGGCGTCTATTAAAAGCAGCTCCCTGCATATTTCCAACCCTATACTCTGAGGGAATGTCTATCCTTGATGCTGAGGTATAATGTTTGCATGCAGGAGAAGGATGGATCCTTTTGCATCTATTCTGTTAAGCTTATTTTCTCCATCTATGGTGATTGAAAGTTTTTTATGGGTATAGTAATCTTGGCTGAAATCTTTGGTCTCTTGGCATTTGCATCATATCTGCCCAAATCTTTTAGCGTCTCTATTGAGATGCCAGATATAATTCTAATAGGTCTATCTTTATATGTTATTTGGTCTGTTTCTTTGCAACTTTTAATAGTCTTTGTTCTGTGTGTTTAGTGTTTTGATTATTATGTAATGAGAGGACTTTCTTTCTTGTGGAATCTATTTGTTTTGTAAGGTTTTGTACTTTTTTAGGCATCTATTTCTTGTTAGAAAAATCTTCTATGATTTATTGAAGATATATTCTGAGCTTTTGAGATGGTATCATTCCCCTTCCTCTATTTCTATCTGGTTTTTGTTTTTTGTTTTTTTTTTTTGGCTTGATGTTTTCATACTGTCCCAGATTGCCTGGATATTTTATGTCAGGATTTTTTTTTTAGGTTTAACATTTTCTTTGACCATTGTGTCTATTTCTTCTATCATATCTGCAACATTTTAAACTCTCTTTTCTTGTATTCTGTTGGTGAAACTTCCCTCTGTAGTTCCTGCTTGAATTTCTATACTTTTCATTTCCAGGATTTCCTAAATTTGTGATTTCTTTATTGCTTCTACTTTTTTTTCAGGTCTTAGACAGTTTTATTTGTTTTCTTCAATTGTTCAATTGTTTGTTTTTTTGTTTTTCTTTAAGGGATTTATTCATTTCCTCTAGTTATCCTTTTTTTTCCCTGAATTTCTATAGGGATTTATTCATTTTCTACTTAAGGACATCTATCCTCTTCATATAGCTTTTTATCCATCTTTTTAAAGTTCTTTCTTTTTTTGTTCTTAAGCTATGTTGGAATGTTCACACCTGCAGTGGTAGAATAAATAGCTGGGTTCTTCTGGAGACATGTTTCCCGGGCTGATATTGATTGTGTTTTTATGCTGGTGTCTCGATATCTGGGTTTGGGGTGAGTATAGAGGTCTAGGTGCTGATTTCTGGGTTTGTTTTTGATGGGTGGGTGTTTTGTTCCTTTGTTTAGCTTTCTCGTCAGATTTTTGAGAGTGTGTTGCCTATTTTATTGGCCTGCTTGGTTCATGTGTTCACAGGAATGTTTGCCTACATGGTTTGCTGAGGTTGGTCACCCAGAGGCTATTTAGGCTGAGGGCAGGGTTTTCCCAGGGTCAGAAGATTGTTCAGGGTTCCTGAGTAAACTGCTGAAAGAAGAGTCTGGTGTTGCATCTTCCTTGCTGGTCGAGGCGGTCACAACACTGTGATTGAGCAGGGGCTGTGTTCTGGAGTCGGAGGCAGAGATACGGCCATAGGGAGGGGAGAAGAGGCCAGGAGTGGGTGGTCTATGGCATCCACAGGAGGCATGGACAGTGGGGAGGGAGACTACAGCTGATGTTCTGTTGCAGTGCTAGAAAGAAGAGATGCTGAGAGTTGGGTCTTGAGAATAGAGAGAGTGAAAATAGTCTGTAGGTAGCCTACTTGGTCTTCTGGCCTTGATTTTATTTTGTTAGTGGGGTTGTTAGAATCCTTAAAATGACTATTTGGTTCTCATATTTATGTTGCAAAGTACTGTACTAGGAAACATTTGTGATATATTTTATTTGTGATACCTTGAGATTAGAGGTGTACTCATCTAGAGTTGAATTTCTAAATTTGAATTATGGTTGTCCACTTTATATCAAGGTCTAATCTTCACCAATTCTCTACATTCTCACTTCTAAAATAGAAAGGAAGAGTCACTGTTGCCTTGACAATTAGGAGGTGCCAGACACAGTAGGTGTTTCAAAGTCAATAATGAATATTGCTCATTATTTCTGATGATAACTGTGTTCTGATCCTCTAATTCAGTACTAATCATCACAAGATGATCAAAACATGCAAAGATAGCCATTTTCTCAACCCTCTAAATTCTATAGTTGAAGCATTTTCAACTACTTAATGGAAATACTATATTTTCATTAAACTTCAAACTTATATTCTCTGTTATGGTCTGAACAAGTTTGTCAAATGATGATATGGTAGGAACTTGGTCATCGGAATAGTGGTTTGAAAAGGTGGATCTTTGGGAGTTGTTTGGGTCATAATGGTACTGTATTCCAACGCAAAGGCATTGGAATTTTCACTCTTGTTCCTTTACCACATGAACATACAGTTGTCTGTGATTATGCTCTGCATCTGCTGTGAAACACTCATGAAAGGACTGAGTCCACATTGTTTTTTTTTAATCCTAACATGTCTTTTAGGCATGCAAGCATACCAGAGTAATTTGGAACTCCATTTAGATTGTACTGTGCAAATACCCTTTTCCTAATAATGTACTTATTAACCTGTTGCTGTTGTAGGATCCCCATCTGCATCAGGCTGCATGTATATACTTTTAAACAAGAAAATTAGTGACTTCTCTCAGCTGCCCCTCAACAACACCCTGGTTATGTTCATACACATTCTGGAATATTTCTAAGGCTATAGAAAATGGGTCAACTAGAACTAGATTTGGGTTAATGTAAGGAAAAAATGTGTCCTCTAGTTGTAGTTTTAGGAAGCATCCTGTATTTATCATTTTATACACAGGCATAATTGAATATGCAGATGATTAAAATCAAGGGAATAATGGGAAAGGACATGCATAATAAAGAACAGGAATTTAACTTAAATCTGTCAATCAAATGCATAACTACTCAAGCCATAGAACATTAGAAACTAAACTCCATAATAAAAGCCACAAACAGTAATCAGAGCCCTTGAATAATCACTTATGTGGCTCACTGTCATTCTTAACAGTGTATTTCTTTCTTACTACTTTGAATAATTTCCTTGCAATATGTGTGGGCATTTATTACAAATCCTTTATTAAGAAGCAAAGAACCATACATACCACACATACTTACAAGTCACATTATATGGACTGAACAAGTTTTATTTTAGAATATATATGTTTACAAATATACATATATATATATATATATATATGAAATGATAATTAGTGAAATAAAGAGGTCATGGACTTTAAGAAGAGTGAGGAGGGGCATATGGAAGAGTTTGGGGTGAGGAGTAGAAAAAGATTATATATTCTCATATAATATATTTATATATAACTCATATATAATATATGTGTATATAATTTATATATAATACATTACATATAATATATTATAATTAGACTATAACATTAAAAAAAAGCCAAGAACCTGGAATTACTTGGCCAAGATCCCAAACACATTGGTGTAGGAGGGTTCTTCTGTATTTCTGTGCTTTCCATTGGTTGAATAATGAAAACTTCCTTGGCTTTTTGATAGGGCAGCCCTTAGGTGGGCGGAGTAGACAGAACAAAAGGCTGGGAGAAGGAAATGTGCAGATGCTATGATGCTCCAGCCCGTAATGGACACTTATTAGAGTCATGCTGGTAAGCCACAGTCAAGTGGCAATACATATTATCAGAAATGGGTTAATTTAAGATATAAGAGTTAGCCAAGCAAAGGCTAGAGATAATGGGCCAGGCAGAATTTAAATGAATATAGTTTTCATGTGGTTATTTCGGGCATAAGCTAGCTGGTGGCTGGGAGCTGGGCCGTGGCGGGACACAGCCGCCCCTCGTATAACAGTTTGGCACCCAACATGGGAATAAAGCAGGTGAGACCATGGCTCAGTTCTTCCTGCTTTAGGCAGCAGGATCAGGTCTACTAGAAACTGGTGGTTTTGAAATACAGTCTGTGCCGCCAGCGCTACCTCTGGCTCCTGTGGAAGACAGAGCCTTTGAATGGGGTTTTCTGACTAAAATGCTACGATTTGCTTGCTTGATGACAATGTGGACTTGTGTGTTCCTTGAACTGCGTGGCTCAGAGGCACAACTGACCCCAAGGCAGAAGTGGCTCCACCATGCTAAACTGTGCTTGCTAATTTCAGGCAGGACCATAATTATCATAACAACAGCACACTTAAGGTTTAGACTGGGCAGGAAACAGGTGGTACCTTAATTACCCCTACAGGCTAAAGTTTTTGAGAACTGCTTGACATTTTGAGAAATGCTCCTTGATAGTAAAGAATTACAGATTCACAGTAGGACAGATTCAGACATAAAAAACCTCTAAATGGGTCATACTGTTAAATAAATGTACGTAGGCTTGAGAGAGAGAATATAAAAAAAATAGAGAGTAATAAAATAAACAATGCCTTAAAAAAGAAAAGGTAAAGTCTTTAAAGAGACAGACTACAGATAGTTATAGGTGAAAAAATAAAATAAACCACGTAAACATGAAAAATTCACAGAATGTCTGGATTATGTATTTTATTATGTTTTCTTTAAAGGTTTTGACTGTGAAGGAGCTAAGTACAAAGACACATCTCATTTTATGGGCTGCCAAGCTAAACCAACATGGATATTATAAAGGTGTTATTGCTTCACAATTTGGGGTCTAAGGATATGATGCTTTTGAAAAGAGGTTCTTCTTTTGTTTTCATAGAGGATGAGAACCTGTGGACTTATTCTATCCCAATCTGGTATGATAGACCACACCCTCCTGAAAGGTCACCGTGAACACCTTCAGAAAAATTACTTCACTCAACTGCCAACTGAGATGTACCTGCCACACAGGTTATGCCATGAAAGACCTAATTATCAGTGCCCCCATACAGCAGAAAGCAGTTTGGAGAGAAATGACTGTGCCCATATTCCCAAATATTGTTTATAAATGCTTTTTTTACATTTAAAGGGGGAGAGGATATAGATATGAATAGTTTGCATTGATATAAATTTTGCTTTGTGATATAAGTTTTAGATCAATCTTGTTTTATGTATATTTCTGATCTTGATTTAGGTATTGTGATTGTGTAGCTCATTTAAAAATGTAATGTATAATTAGGACATATAGGTTGTTAATGGATAATCATCTATAATAGTCAAGTTTATAGTCATGTTAGTTAGATTTTCTAGATATGCATAGATATATTTTAGATAGACATTGTTCATATCTTTCAAAGACTCAGAACATGGCATTTAAATGTTTTAATAACTTAGGGCTTTTCATGACAATGAGACACATCTGCTCCTGGCAGCACCAAGCTACTTCAAGAGGAAGATGGGCATCGAAGAGGCTCCTTATAGAGTTTGCTAGACATTTGGGCAAGAAACTGCTCTTGCCTGGACTGCTTAAATGGACACAAAGAAAGAGGACTGTTGAACTTGCCTAAAGGTGAGATGATCCTTCAGGGTTCCTGCTTTATGAAGGAGTCTGCAAGACATTCTGCAGGACACAAAAGAAAGTGACTGAACTGTCTTTGAATTTTCCTGCTTCATGGAAATGTCTGCTGGATGCTATGGGCCTGTAGGCTGAAGATGGATGCCCCAACGGTAAAAAAGAACTTTGGGTGACTGTCCAGGCAACGAGATGTCTCTGTCACTTGTAGAGTTTTGGAAGTTGCTTACTTCTTGTTTACTTAGGTAATATTATATCCTTCTGGAGTCTTTGATGGCATTAAAGAATGGATAGTTATAGTTATAATTTTCTTTAGTTAAGATAAAAATAAAATAGATCTAAATACTGTAACTATAATTCTTGCTTGATAACTGTTTTGTTATATGTAATTTTACTATGTTAAAATGAAAGCCTTTCTTTTTTGTTTAAAACAAAAAAAGGGGAAATGGTGTAGAAGGGTTCTTCTGTATTTCTGTGCTTTCATTGGTTGAATAAAGAAAACTACCTTGGCTTTTTGATAGGGCAGCCCTTACTTGGGCAGAGTAAACAGAACAAAAGGCTGGGGAGAAGGGAAATGTGCAGACACCATGATGCTCCAGCCTGAGATGGACACTGATTAGAATCATGCTGGTAAACCACAGTCAAGTGGCAATACATATTATCAGAAATGGGTTAATTTAAGATGTAGGAGTTAGCCAAGAAAAGGCTAGAGGTAGTGGGCCAGGCAGAGTTTAAATGAATACAGTTTTCATGTGGTTATTTCGGGCATAAGCCAGCTGGCATCTGGGAGCTGAGCAGCGGTAGGACACAGCAGCCCCTCTTACAATACACATAATATATCCAGTAATTGGAACTATGAAGAAATAACTACATATTTTTAAATAATGTCCTGGTCTAAGGCATTCTGCTAAAGAAGTAGAAAAAGGACCAAGACAATCCCCTTGAACATTTGAGAGCAAAAATAACATTCCATTGTCAACAAATATTTGCTTAGTTTATGCTATTATGTGTGTTTGTGCTGGTTTGAATGTAGATATGTATACCACATATGTAGCTTGTGGTGCCTGGAGAGGTTATAAGAGGGCATTGGATTCCCTGAAACTGTCTCTCCAGCCTCCAACAAACAATTGCCTAAATCATAAACTGAAATATGTATCTGTGGACTGCAGATTAGGTGATTGGAAATAACATGGGATATCTCTGAGAGCACACCAAAATCCTAAAGCAGATTTGTTTCTCATGCTAGTCTGTGAGATTATCACATTGAGTCCTAACTGTTCTGGTTGAGTGTTATATAGCAAGTAGTCTCTTCCAGAAGGCATGCAATGTTTTCAAAAAGGATGAGAAGGTGAAATGTCTGAAAATATTTGTTATTCTTGGTGGTTTAAATAAGAAGAACCTTCGTAGGCTCATGGATTTAGGTATTTGGTCACTAGGGAGTGACATTATTTAAAATTATGATCTTAAATAAAATGAAGGCAGTGGTGACTTCAGGGCAAAACCCCACCCATGTTAGCTTTCAACATGTGAAAAGGAATCAAAGAAAAATGTTAGTCACTGAAGGAAATCATTAAACACAGAAAATTGATGAAGATGTATTTGAATGAATGGGCCATGTTCCACCCCTAGCAAGCAGAAGTACTTGGTAGTTTCAGTCACTTGGCTCTGTCTTTAGAGTCAAGGATATGAGAAAGATGTTGTGGAATCTCTCTGTGTGGCTAATCAAAGCTGTTAAGGCTAGTTGTGTGTGTCAGGAGTACACCTGCATGGAGCTCCAGAGAGACCATTGCATGAAGCTATGAAAGAGAAGCCTGGATTGTGTTGGAGACCCCAGCATGTCAGGGATCCCAGGATGCTGGGATGATTTGCAGACTGACTGTGGAAGTATCCCAAAAGAGAGAAGTATGTTCCAGTCTACAAAGCTGAGATGAGTTGGAAATCCGAAAAGCATTTTGACATCAAACATGAAGATGCAGGGTTGGGAGTTTGCCCTGCTGGCTTTTCTGCCAGTTTTGGTCATTATGCTCCCTTCCCTTCCTTTTGGAATAGTAATGTATATATATTTTGTGCTATTGTATGTTGGAAGTGTGCTATATGCGTTTTGATTTTTATTTTATATGACATTACAGTTGAGAAATTGCCTTGAGTCTCAGAAGAGATTTTAAACTTTTAAATAATGTTGAACTTTTATAGATTATGGGGACCTATGAAGTTGATCTGAATTATGATATACAATATTTTGGAGACCAAAGGGTAGGATATGGTGGTTTTAATATGAAGTGCCATTCCTTAATGACCAAATTCAAGCAAATTGTATTTTTGGTTGTCAGGGATTGGCGCTATTTGAAAAGACTAGGAGTTGTGGCCTTGTTGGGAGAAAGTATGTTACTGGGGGTGGGCTTTTAGATTTCAGAATCCCACACCAAGCAATTATGTCTCTTCTTGCTGCTGCCTGATGATCTGGATGTAGAACTGTAAGTTACCATGTCTGCCTGCTGCTGTGCTCACTGTCATAGAGATTATGGGCTAAATCCCTAAAAGTGTAAGCAAGCACCAACTAAATGATTTATTTTATGAGTTATCCTAGTCATGGTATGTCTTCATAGAAATAGAACACTAAGACATTGCCGTTCTTTATTCTTAAGTTATGTTTTCTTTCTTTTCTCTTTCTATTTGTGGAAAACATACTTCAAATGAAGTAAGATAGTAGTGACGGGACATTACTCTCTATTCTAGCCTTGGTAGGAAAGAGACATATTTGGATCATCCACTAAACACTAATATTTAATTGAAAGAAACAATTAAAATAGGGAGTACAGAATGCATGCAATTTCTTTTACAGTGCTGGGAGGAACGTATCAGTAGATCCTGCATGTATCATCCTTTTGCTTGCCTTCCACGTCCAAATGAATTGATCAGTCTGGGTTTCAAGCCTATGTAGGCAGAGAAAGCAACAAACTAAGCAAAGAGGAAAAAACCCACCTGGTTCTGGATTGTTTCTATATTCTTTATGGAGTTAAAGAATTACAATCCTTAAGGGTTTCTGGCTGGAACACCATCTCACTATGATTAAATAAAATCTGCATGACTGTTGGACAAGACTATGATACCTCCCTGACCCAGCCATCCTAATAGAGAACATTGTATCTCGAGTATTATAAGGTGCAAGAACTCAACCTTTAGTCATTTTCCTTCTGTGCAGTTTAACATGCATCTAGACAGGTTACAAAGCAGAAAAACAGTGCTAACACCAACCTCTGCCTTTCTGTAGGATATACTTAAGAAAGATATAGATTAGGTAAAAATACTAATTAAAAAGTTTATTTTTGGTGTCTACATGACTGGAAGTATGTTTTCAGAATCATGGATCTAGAAAAATTCATCACTTTTGGAAAAATGTAAAAAATATAATTATGTACAAACTTCAGAAGCTACACTGCATCAACAGGTGAGCAGAAGGTCAGTTGCCTCTGGCAACTTTAATAGACAAATTTATAAATCAAGTAACAGCTAATTCAACTACCATAGAGTATTGTCTTGCTTCAAATCCTTCTCTGGAACTGGTCTTTGCTTAAATCCTGCTTTGGCCTGAACTATTCTGTTTCTGCTCTCCTCTTTTGGTTGAAGGAAAATACTTATTTACTTGCTCAAATAAACAGTGCTCTTGTGAAAAAGAAACCAATTATACTTTAATGTCCTTGGGAAGTTTCCTGGTTCTCATCATATCAACTTCAACCTCCTTTGTCAAGCTTTCAGGATGCCCAACTATGGCCAAACAAACACCCTTTCCCAGGAGTACATTCCATACTCTTACTCCTTTTGTTCAACACATTTAAAATTGCTTCCCACTCCTCAGGTTCTGGCTGACATTTAAAGCTCCATTTATGCTCCTGCTTCTTTATAAAGGCTTCATTGTTTCTCTTAGTTATTTTAGGAACATTTGATCAGAGTCCACATCACATAGACACCTCCTGGCTTTGTTCATTGTCACTTAAGGTGTTAGGTGCTATTTCTAAGCTTGTTGCCAACTATCACCTAACACCTGGCTATCCTTTTTTTTTTTCCCTGAAGACTCAGACTCTCCCTACAATGGAGATGTTTCTGACAATAATAACTATCTCAGGTGGTAAGAGGTTTCTGGACACTGAGAGCTCCTATTATGTAAGAGTATAACAACTGGAGTTTTAGAGGAGGCTGTGTGTTCGTCCCAGCTGCCCAGAACTAAAATAATCACACAAAAACCATATTAATTAAAACACTCCTTGGCCCATTAGCTCTAACTTCTTACTGGCTAACTCATATATTAATTTAACCCATCTCCATTTATCTGTGCATCACCACAAGGTCGTGGCCTACCAGCAAAGTTTCAGCATGTCTATCTCTGGTGGTGGATCCATAGCATCTCTCTCTGACTCTGCCTTCTTCCTCCCAGAATCCTGTTGAGTTTTCTCCACTTAGCTCTGTTCCCCTACAGCTCAGCTATAGACCCAAAACAGTTTTTTTTATTAACCAATGAAAGCAACACATAGACAGAAGGACCTCCTACACCACTGGAGGCTGTTTTGAAGGACCTTCTATAACACATAGGTCTTGGTAGATATTGCATACATATTTGAAGAATGGATGAGGAAATACACAGATGTCTACATCAATTATAAATTGGTTGGCCTATTAGCTCATACTTCTTATTAACTCATTCTTACATCTTAAATTAGCCCTTAATTCTTATCTTTGTTAGCCACGTGGCTTGGTACCTTTTATCAGCTTCCTCTCTATCTGGCTTCCTCTGTGACGACTTCAGACTCAGACTTTTCTCATCCCAGAATTCTCCTGTTCTGGTTGCCTTGCCTATAATTCCTGCCTGGTCACCCCACCTATACATCCTGCCTGACTACTGGCCAATCAGTGTTTTATTAAAGCAAACAACTGACAAATCTTTACAGGATACAAGATCATTGTCCCACAGCACAGAAGTATCTGCCAACAAATGGTGCCAATGTGGACAACTATATCCACATAAAACCTGAGAGAGTTTGGGAAGGAATTTTAGAAATAAAAAGAACAGAGTTAAGCATGGCTTCTTGCTAGCAGCATTTTCTCAGGTTGGCTCTTTTGCTTGATGCAAGAGTGCCTCATTTAAGAGAGGTTTCCTGAATCAGATTTAGCTGCAAAAACCTTGCAGTACTTTTAAGATGCTCTGCCACAAAGCACTTAACTGGTGTTTATGAGTAGCTGACAGCACACATCTTGGTGGTGGCAGGGACCTTGGAATGCTATAGAGTTGTGGCAACAAACATGGCTTTGGCCAGTACCTCCACCATGTTGCTAGACTCTCAGAAACATAAGGAATGGGATAGATCCAGCCATCAAAGCCACGGCTCTAATCCTAGAATAATGCTTAGCAAATTACAGACTCATGTGGTCAGAAAAAAAGAGATATACAGTAAAGATAGATTCAGATGAAGAAAATCTCTTAACAGTTTACAGTGTGTTTAAAAATATTTGTGGGCTTGGGATAGAAAAGAAAAAGGATAGGTTATTTAAAAAGAAAGAAAGAAAGTAGTTGGGTATGGTGGCATATATCTCTAAAACCAGCACTTGGGAGGCAGAGGCAGAAGGATCTCTGTTAATTCAAGGACAGCCTGGTCTACAGAGTGAATTCCAGGATAACCAAAGATACATAGAGAAACCTTGTCTCAAAAAAAACCCAAAAATTAAAAATAAAAAGAAAAGAAATAGAGTTTAAAATAAAGTCAGGAAAAAAATAAAACTTCCAAACTGAACAATAATAAAAAAGACCAGGTAAAGATAGAAAATACACAGAGAATCTGGATACTGTATTTTACTGTGTTGTCTTTGAATTGTTTGATAGCTGAGAAAGGAGAAACAGCTGCTAAAAGACATTTGATTATAATTGCTGCTAGATTAATCTAACATATATATTTTAAAAATGCTTTGACATCAAAATTTAAGTAAAAAGATATGTTACTTTGGAGTAGAGGTTTTGCTTTAGTTTCCACAGGAAATGAGATGCTGTGGATTCATTTTGGTTTAAGAAAAATCAGGTTTGATTAAAGAAGATCCCCTGAAGAATCTCTAATAGGAGCAGATGGCCCAGATGATACAACAATTTAGAGGACCTCTGTTGGAGTTTCCTCTGAGTTCTACATCCAGAACAGTTTCAAGACTGCTAGCTGAGATGATAAAGTTTCACAAAATACTCCAGTCAGGCCTTGAGCAAAATTCTAAATTTTCTTTTGGTCCCCATAAGATTAACAGTGTTTCCAATCAGCAGTAAGTAGCCTGGAAAACTATGCCCACATTCCCAAAATATGGATTATGGATATTTTTCTTTGTATGGAATGTTGGTTACAAGTTGTTATGGCTAATGGTCATGAAAAAAGCTTAAAATGGGAGATCCGATAATACACAAGTGGTTACTCCAATTTTTTTGTATCTGTGGATGTTTGTTTTGTTACCGAGTATGTGATCGATTTTCGAGAAGGTTCCATGAGGTGCTGAGAAGAAGGTATCTGTGTTGTATTTATCCATTTCTTCTAACTTTTTCTTAGTCTTCTCATCTCTTTCTTTAAAGGAGTTTTTCATGTCTTCTTTAATGGCCTCTATTACTTTCATAAAGTTACGTTTAAAGTCGATTTCTTCTACTCCTTCGGATTAGGTTGCTCAGGTCTTCTTGTTGCACAATCGCTGGATTCTGGCATTGTCATATTGCTTTTCAGGTTGATGGAGGAATTCCTGGCTTGGCGCCTGCCCATCTTTTCCCTTCCTATTGGATCAACTGGTACTCGATAGAGGCCACTTGCTCAGTCTGGATGGATCTGAATCAGGGGGTCTCGCTTGCCCAAGAACCTGCCAAGCTCCTCAGGACCATATGGGTCTGGGTCAGAAGGCCTCCTCTGGCTGTATCAGAAGCCCTCTCTGAGGGCCTGCCACACTCAAAAGGACAGGCTTCTCTGCTCCGTGCACCACACAATGCCCCGTGTCTTTGTATATTCCGCCTTTTCCCTCAGGGCCTCAGCCTGAAAGCAGGCTGAGTTCCTTTTGGGAATCTAGGTCCCCTCTGGTGGGGATGGCAGGATCAGAAGCCCTCTCCAAGGGCCTGCATCATTCAAAAGGGCTTCTCCTCCAGTGGTGGTGGCTAGATGGGAAGCCCTCTACAAGGGCCTGCCGCACTCCACAGGGCCGACTTCTCCTCTGGTCTTTTCCGTTTTTTTTTTAAATGTGGGCACTAAGTGCTATGAACTTTCCTCTTAACACTGCTTTCATAGTGTCCCATAGGTTAGGGTATGTTGTTTATTTTCGTTGAATTCAAGACAGACTTTAATTTCTTTCATTTTCTTCCTTGACCCAGGAGTGGTTCAGTAATTGACTGTTCAGTTTCCATGCATTTGTAAGCTTTTTGGGGGTGAAATTGTTGTTAAATTCTAACTTTACTCCGTGGTGATCCGATAAGACACAGTTGGTTATTCCAACGATTTTGTATCTGTGGGTGTTTGCTTTGTTACTGAGTATATGATCATTTTTCGAGAAGGTTCCATGAGATGCTGAGAAGAATGTGTATTCTTTCCTGTTTTGGTGGAATGTTCTATAGATGTCTACCAAGCCCAAGTCCATTTGATTCATTACATCTGTTAGATCGCATATTTCTTTGTTAATTTTCTGTCTAGAAGACTTGTCCATTGGTGAGAGAGGAGTGTTAAAATCTCCTACTATTAGTGTGTGGGGTTTGATGTTTGCTTTGAGTTCTAGAGTCCTTTCTTTTGTAAAAGTGGGAGCTTTTACATTAGGGGCATAGATATTCAGGATTGAGATTTTATCTTGATGAATATTTCCTGTTAAGAGTATGAAGTGTCCATCTCCATCTCTTCTGATTGATTTTAGTTTGAAGTCGATTTTGTTAGATATTAGTATAGCCACACCTGCTTATTTCTTAGGGCCATTTGATTGAAAGACCTTTTCCCAACCCTTTATTCTGAGAAAATGTCTGTCTTTGTTGTTGAGGTGTGTTTCTTGTAAACAGCAAAATGTTGGATCCTCTTTT
>JAQHUG010000339.1:816393-834772 GCA_028555095.1 Dicrostonyx torquatus | reverse complement strand
GCCACTCCCTCCCAGTTGAGATGACTACTGGCAATTTAAAGGCCAGGACCTTTAAATTTACATCCTTCATTTTTTTCTATTCCATTTTTGGGAGCCAGATAGTAAAGACATAAACATTTTAAAGTAACTAGATACAACACATGACGAGGAAAGGCCTAAGGGGCTGGGGGCAGGGGATGACAAAACCACAAGTTTACATATACAGTTAGACCTACCTATTTAATGTATCTGCAGAACAGAGGACAAAGTTAAGTAAAAAAAAATTAGGACCAGGGAATTGAAAGGGGGTGTATCTGACCTGTTTAAGGTGGATCCTTCAATTTGGCTCTCTTGAACTCACTAGAATTCTTTGGGTTTGTGAAAACAGAAGTTTCAGACATATACATTGTATAGACAGTAGCATATTTATGTCAGGATGACTGTGACAGATATTTATTCACAATGAAAAGTGTTTTTAAGACTATTGAAGGCAGCATGAGAGAGAAATTTGATAATTTGTATTTTTCCTCACACCTTTATAACTTATAGGTTTTGTATTTTACTGAAATTTATTGGGTGAGGTTTTCCTTTTAAACTGACAAAACCTCTCAGCTGTCAAACTGCATCAAAGATCTTTGAGAAGGATAAAATTTTACTTGAGTTATTGATTAAAAAAATGACAGAGAACTTACATGGTTGGCATCTAGAGTTACTCTTCAGGGTCCTCCATGGTCGCTGAAGGTTTGCCTTTTGCTGTTTAGCACAGAGCCTGCCATGCTCCAGAAGATCCGTAGGCTAAGAAATCTGTAAGAAGACAAGCCTACCTTGACATAAGCAACTAGGCTGTTGATTCCAGCAATTCTGTCCACTGTCTGGTGATTTTTAGGTTAGATGAAAGGCAGTTTTTCCCAGTGGTCTGTGCTTGGTAGTTGAAGCAGATTGCAGATGAGTGTTGTTCTGTCCCCATTTGTCTTCTGTCTTCTTTGGAGAAAGTAGAGTGCTGCTGTTTGGAGCCAACCTGTTTCTTTTTGTTAGGAAAAGTTTTTAATAATTAAATATTTAAATGCCATATTTCCCAGATCTCTGAGCAGTTGAGGGCTGTTTATCAGGTGTAACTGCAATATAAAATCTGCCTGGAGGGCTGGGTCCAAGCTTGACTGTACTGGCTCCCAACTTAACAGGTAAAGCAGTGTTGGATTAAATGTAAAATATTTTTGTTAGAGACTTAAAAGTATATGCCAGTTTAAAACATGAGACTTATTGTTTTTGTAGTCTGAAATAAAATACAATGAACAGACAATTATGACATTTAGCACTAAATATAGGTACATTTATGTTACATGTATGAACACATACATACAGAGTGAATAGGAATTGGGTGAAGTGGATGCTCTTGGTGTGCCCTACCAAAGGCCTGCCACTGCACAAAAGACACATGCAACAGAATCAACAAGAGGAATTTAGAGACAAAAACATAAGTAAACCAGGACCAGGTAGGGAATACCTCAGTAAAGATGGCGGTACTTGGTCACCTGACCTGGCTCTCAGTTAAGATGGCAGTAAAGTCACCTGACCTCAGTTAAGATGGTGGTAGGGTCACCCATGTAACAGAGTTAGCACGGGTGAACCAGGCAGGAAATTCCTCGGTAAAGATGGTAGAACTTGGCCACCTGACCTGGCTTTCAGCCAAAATGGCAGCAAAGTCACCTGACCTCAGTTAAGATTCTGGTAAGGTCACCTGATCTCACTCAAAATGGCAGCAGTCACATGTTCTATGGAAAAGTTTAATAATAAGAGAGTCCTAGATGTGTGATCCACCTTGTCACTGAGCCGCCATGCCATAAGCCACAGTGGGGAGCAAAAGGCTGGAACTGAAAACAGCCTCCTCATGGATCTGACCAATCTTGTTGGCAGCAGTAGCGGTGGCAGGGACAGTTTGAGTAAACTCTTTTCATTTGCCTGAGCCAAACCTTGTGCAGCTGCCCAGTGGGGTAGTTCAGCTGCAGAGGGGAAGTTCTGCTGTGTGGGGTGGGAGAAGGGCATAGGGGTCTGGGCAGGGCCTGGCAGTGGTGTGAATTCAGACCACATTGGCACCAATTTTTTGGCATGCAAAAGAGTTCCACAATAGCCTGGAATGGAGTATAACAAAGTTTATTTATCTGGGATTAAACTCACAGAAATAGTAGCGATCAGTAGACTCCTTCATGCACTGGGAACTGGAATTGAATCCAGCAACCAAGAGTCCTGTGCATGCTTTTTGTCTGGATTTATACTACATGCGACCATGCCAAAGTGGGCCAGTATCTTAAAGACTATTGACTGAAGGAGTTCCCACAGCAATAGCTTTACTACAGTGTCCTAAGTCTAGAGTTACAGACACTTGTGAATTGGCATGTAAGGGCTGGGAATTGAATGTGGACCCTCCTCAAGAGCAGTAAATACTATTAACCACTGAATCACCTGTCTAATCCTGTAACTGAAGTTGTTATGAAGATTGTGTTGAATCCTATGTAGAGAGCTGCGTGCAGCCGCGCCTTGAAGATGGCGCCAGCTTCCGCCTTCCACCTTCCCGATGATGAGAGCTCTCCGTGGTAAAACAGCTCCATATTTGGCTAGGCTTAGGATCTGGCTTGCTTCAGCGTACCTGGACCTATCCGCAGTGCCTACATGGTGTGCTGAGGTTGGTCACCCAGAGGCTATTTAGGCTGAGGGCAGGTTTTCCCAGGGTCAGAAGATTGTTCAAGGTTCCTGAATAAACTGCTGAAAGAAGAGCCCAGTATTGCTTCTTCCTTGCTGGTCGAGGCGGTCGTGACATCCATAAATTCTGTAAATAGCATAATCATTAATGTTTCATGATATGACTTTCATTTTTTAGAGTTGTCTTCAATTTCTTTTCTCTGTGGGGCCTTCAAGCTTTTAGCAGTGTGTTTCCCACAGAATGGTTCCTTTTCTTCACATGACTCATCATTCTGTCGTCTCTACTGTGCAGGGTCCTGTAACTGAGTCTCCCCTGTCATCTTGGGATATTCTTCTTGTTTATCTCCCCCATGCCTCCTACTCAGTGCTTTGCTGTAAAGTTTTCTTTTCTCAGATTTCTCCTTCCTTTGTCATTATGGGACAAGGATCTCCAAGTATTCTTTAACAGTGAGAAATACTTATTTTAGGAATTGAATATCTTTTACTTGAGAAGCTTCTAGTGTGTCTCTTCATTAGTAAAACTGGTTTACTCCATGCTCTGTAAATATAGTTAGTTTTTGGAGGGCATACATAATTATAGTTATATTATTTATCCTCATAGAAAAAAACGTTGTGCTTCCCAACATATAATATTTACCAAGGAAGCCTGCCAACACCTAAAGTTATTTTTTGATCAATTGTTCTCCTCAATCTGTGTTGATTAGGTGCTTTTCAACGTAAATGAATTTTCATGGAGGTTACTAACAACACTAATATTCTACAGCGAGGTCTTAGCACAACTGCATAGAAGGTCACAGACTTACTGCTATGTAGATTAATGACTTTGCATCCTGGCTCTGGCAGAATTTTCAGACTTCATGAGCTTAACAAAGTTATTCAACCTCCTTATACTTTAATTTCTTTGTCTCCAAAATTATTTTATAAGGACAACCTCACTGGTTTGTGGTGATAGCTAAGAAGCTTTAAACATAAGTGGGTTATCTTGGTACATGAATTGCTGTGGAATAACCAATGACTGTAGAGTCACTTACCCTTGACAAAATAGATGGTAGATAAGAGGAACAAAGAAAAAGTGCGGATATAAAGAGTAGAGTAAGATAGTGAAAGATTCCCAGGCCTTCCATTATTTAGAAAAGATTAAAAAACACTAAGCACATCCTAGGAAAAGTATCTTTTACCAGCTTTGCATAGAGAGAACTGGGTCAGCTCATAGGAAAGGAATTTTTAGGAATGGCAAGAAAGGTACAAGTTAGAATACTGGGTCAAAATGGAAGAAAGGAAGGAGAAATACAAGGAGGAAAGTGAGAATAGCAAATTGAGGCAGGCAGAGAAGAACAAAGACTGAAGACGTTCCCCATGGATTCTTACGTCCTGAAGATGAACCTTGGAACTGAAAGGGAGATAGATGATCACTTGGAAATGCTGTGTTATAATCTGCCACGAAAAGTCTGTGTTTGAAATCAAGGAATGTGATCACAAGAGTTTATGCTAATGAATTCTGAAGTTTAGAATAAATTGAAGTTTAGCAGAGGAAACTTATTTTTAGATTGTCTCAAAAGAAAAATCATTTAGGGAATATTATGAGAGCATCATTAGGTCTAATGGTCAAAATAATCTGTTTATTCTTCTTAGAAATATTGTGTGTAGTCTCTTTAAGATAGGAAGGCATATATAGGAGATGGAATGGCCTAGTAACTGCTCTAATAGGTGTAGTGGCTAAGCTGAGCATTAGAAGTGTGAAAGAGGACTCTGGGGAAGACAGATGATGTTAATGATCTGTCAGGTGCCTTTCATTTATGCACAGACAGGGCTTACTAAGTATATGGAATAAAGACACTTCATCCTAGGGATCATGTGATTCCCTGTATCTGTTAAGTGAGTTAGAATGGGATTTTAGGACTTTGAGCAGGTGAATGAATCAGTTTAACAACACAAATGACACGAGCTGGGGACAAAAGTTTGAGTTGTTTGTATGTATGCTTCTGCTTCAATTACAAAGCGAGCCTACAGAATATAAAATAAAATCTCTTAAAAATGGAGCTGGTACCTAGTTCCTGCTAATTGGAGAGTTAAGAACACTGACTGTTCTTCCAAAGGTCTTGAGTTCAATTCCCAGTAACCATATTGTGGATCACAACCATCTGCAATGAGATCTGGTGCTCTCTTGAGGAAGAGACCTGGTCAGTCTTCCTAAACAAAATATGGACAAGCTCAACAGAACTGCCGTATATGGGCTGCCCATGTGTGCTTCAGCATTGCCAGCATATAAATTTCAATTTTTTTTTCACCTGCTTCTTGCAGGCATAGTAATGTGTGAGGATCATGTGTTTGTGGACAGTTTCAACTACACAGTGGGGTTTTGTCTCAAAGAGATAGAAATGGTAAATATAACAATAATAGTATCAGTTATCAAAACCCAGAACATTGGGAACTACCCATTTGTTTGTGAGATATCCATTCTTATCTTTTAATTCTAAGAAACTTTGTTTTTTTTCACTTCTATGGGGCTAAAGTCCCAGAAAATTTAAACATCTTACCTTTTAAAGTATTTTTTTTCAAGATGGGGCCTTTATCTGTAATTTAGGATGGCCAGGAGCTCACTGTGTAGCTAAGACTAGCCTTAACATTATAACAAAAATTCTTAGTCTCTGAGTGTTGGGATATAGTCATAAACCTCTACAAATGGCTCTTGAAATTTTGTATTTCATATAAAAAAGGAATGAACTAGAAAAACAACTTTTAAGGAGTTTTGAGAGACTCTCTAATTCTTCAAATATCTAGGATAACTTATCATAATTAAATTAGTTTATGTCAAAAGCTTGAGAAAAAATATTCACCATCTATCTGTAACCATACTGTGTAATAAATACAGGTAAATGTTGACATGGAGAGTAGATCTATTCTTTATTGACAATTGACAAAGAGACTATCTACATTGATCATTAATTGATAGGTCAAAATATATGTGAGTGGATGGTACATAATCATAGATGATGATTATGGAAGAGAAAATATTGATTTGGTAGTTTATATTTTCTCAATATTATATGAACTCTGTAGCAAACAGGAATAATATCAGAAAAGCTATTTCTGCTGGAAGTGAGCAAAGTTAATAGTCTTGTAAATAATAAAGTTTCTTTTCTATCAAAACATTTGTGATAAAATATAAGGCTATAGAATTAAATAATTTTAAAATCTTGTATTAATAACCTGGGTTAGAATTTTAAAAATCAGAATTAAGAGAATACGTATTTTGAAGATAAGGTTAGTGATAACTTGGAAGGGAAAAAACAAAAAAATCTGTTACAAATGTGTTCTTTATTAAAATTTCATTCTCAGTAACTGGAAAATCTTGGAGAAGTATATGATTATAAACAATTTCATGTTTGAAAAGGAAAAATGACAACTAAGGCATTACAGATATTGACAGTAAGCTCTGAGTTTGTTTTAGCTATTAATATAAGGAAGCCTTTGGATTAAAAGTAGAGTCAATAACTTTAAAGAAGTGTGTGTGTTTGTGTGTGTGTGTGTGTAAGTATGTGTGATGTACCAAATGAGAGAAGTCCCTATATTTGGCATATAAATGGATAAAATAATATTTATGTGTGTTTGATGCAGCAAAAGTAGAGACAATGGAAGGAAAGATGAACAGATTTTTATCCACAATTTGAACCACAGTAAGGAGTAAGAACACTCAAGCAGCTTAGAGAAGGCAGAAGGATAGCGAACTACCTTACAGATAAAAGTAACTTTCACAGAGCTTTGATTACTCACAATCCTAAAAACAAGAAGTGGAAGGTGTGAAAAAAAGGGGGATCCTGAGGTAAGTGGATTGAGAATGGAATATTCATCACCTGGGGATAAAGCAGCCACCTGACAGCAGCAGATACCATACTTCCTGATGGGACTGAGATGACCCTGCAGAATAGGATATTCACCACCTACATTCATAAAAAGTTTTAAAGATTGCCTTAACCAATCCTCTGCTGCTAATTTTAAAAAACTTGGCAAAAATGCAGCATGTACAAGAGAGACCAAAAGAAATATGGAATACTAAAATGCTATTTTCAGAGGAAAGGAGGAGATTAAATTAGACAGTTTATAAAGATCTATATGACACCACATTATTTGTTAATAGGCTGTTTGAATCGAATGAACAAATACTATAAAATAAATGCGTTTATTTGAAATTTTATTCTTTTACAAATTTTTTAATAACCTTGCAGTAGCTTGGGGAATGATGGTTATTATTTAATAAAATATTTTATGTTCTTTTTTTTACTCACCTCTCATGGATTCTTATGAATACATCTTGACTATTTGTTTCTTCCTCATTCATTAAGTATTATTCGAGAAGAAAATAGCATATGTATAAAAGTCAAAGTAGATTATCATGTCATTTACTAGACTCCTAAGGAGAGCATCATAACACAATGTATAGTAATGTGGAGTTGGGAAGAAGCATGTCAATTGTATTGGATGTGCTTGGATTTGAGCCCAGGCTTTTCATTTAAGTTCATGTTCAGTTTGACTTCTGTAAGTATATAGTTCTCTATAATGTGGGGATATAATATAACCTCTGTCTCTTTACAAAAATATAGGTGTATGTCATAATTCTTTTTTCAAAATTGAATCATACCACCTGAAACTACTTGCAACATTCTCCTAACACATGCAGTGAAGAAAAGAGCTATGTGTGACCTAGAGTGTGCCAGTCTTAGTCCTTACATAGGACTTCTTTTTTGTTTATCCTATCCAAAGTTTCTCCTCCCTCTGGTATTCCACATTCCTCCCTCACACATCCTCTCTACCACTTCCTACCCACTCTCCCTTTACTGTTTCTTTTCAGATACAGGTGGATAACAGCCAGTCAAGATATATCAAATGATATTGAGACCAGGCTCCTCCTCTTCTGTTAAGGTTGGATGAGAATCCAGTAGAAGGATTTGGTCTCAGAGACAGGCATTAGAGTCAGAGTTAACCCCTGATTCCACTGTTAGGAGTCTCACAGGAAGACCACTTTGCATAACTGTAACATATTTCCAGAAGGCCCAAGTCAGTCCCACACAGGTTCCCTGGCTGTCAGTTCAATCTCTGTGAGTCCCTTGGAGCCCAGGTTAGTTGGTTCTGTGGGTTTTCTTGTGCTGTTCTTGACCCTCCTGTTTCCTACAATCCTTCTTCCCTGCCTTTCATAGAATTCTCTGAGCTCTGCCTAATGTAACTGTGGGGCTGTAGGTCTGTGCCTCTATTCCCAACAGTTGCTATGTGAAGCCTCTCTGATGACAGTTGGGCTTGGAACCAATCTATGGGAATAGCAGAATATCACTGGAAATCATTTTGTTGACTTTTTTTGCCAGTCATGTTTGATTCTATCCTATGTCTTCTATATATGTCAGGAAANAATTCAGACCACATTGGCACCAATTTTTTGGCATGCAAAAGAGTTCCACAATAGCCTGGAATGGAGTATAACAAAGTTTATTTATCTGGGATTAAACTCACAGAAATAGTAGCGATCAGTAGACTCCTTCATGCACCGGGAACTGGAATTGAATCCAGCAACCAAGAGTCCTGTGCATGCTTTTTGTCTGGATTTATACTACATGCGACCATGCCAAAGTGGGCCAGTATCTTAAAGACTATTGACTGAAGGAGTTCCCACAGCAATAGCTTTACTACAGTGTCCTAAGTCTAGAGTTACAGACACTTGTGAATTGGCATGTAAGGGCTGGGAATTGAATGTGGACCCTCCTCAAGAGCAGTAAATACTATTAACCACTGAATCACCTGTCTAATCCTGTAACTGAAGTTGTTATGAAGATTGTGTTGAATCCTATGTAGAGAGCTGCGTGCAGCCGCGCCTTGAAGATGGCGCCAGCTTCCGCCTTCCACCTTCCCGATGATGAGAGCTCTCCGTGGTAAAACAGCTCCATATTTGGCTAGGCTTAGGATCTGGCTTGCTTCAGCGTACCTGGACCTATCCGCAGTGCCTACATGGTGTGCTGAGGTTGGTCACCCAGAGGCTATTTAGGCTGAGGGCAGGTTTTCCCAGGGTCAGAAGATTGTTCAAGGTTCCTGAATAAACTGCTGAAAGAAGAGCCCAGTATTGCTTCTTCCTTGCTGGTCGAGGCGGTCGTGACATCCATAAATTCTGTAAATAGCATAATCATTAATGTTTCATGATATGACTTTCATTTTTTAGAGTTGTCTTCAATTTCTTTTCTCTGTGGGGCCTTCAAGCTTTTAGCAGTGTGTTTCCCACAGAATGGTTCCTTTTCTTCACATGACTCATCATTCTGTCGTCTCTACTGTGCAGGGTCCTGTAACTGAGTCTCCCCTGTCATCTTGGGATATTCTTCTTGTTTATCTCCCCCATGCCTCCTACTCAGTGCTTTGCTGTAAAGTTTTCTTTTCTCAGATTTCTCCTTCCTTTGTCATTATGGGACAAGGATCTCCAAGTATTCTTTAACAGTGAGAAATACTTATTTTAGGAATTGAATATCTTTTACTTGAGAAGCTTCTAGTGTGTCTCTTCATTAGTAAAACTGGTTTACTCCATGCTCTGTAAATATAGTTAGTTTTTGGAGGGCATACATAATTATAGTTATATTATTTATCCTCATAGAAAAAAACGTTGTGCTTCCCAACATATAATATTTACCAAGGAAGCCTGCCAACACCTAAAGTTATTTTTTGATCAATTGTTCTCCTCAATCTGTGTTGATTAGGTGCTTTTCAACGTAAATGAATTTTCATGGAGGTTACTAACAACACTAATATTCTACAGCGAGGTCTTAGCACAACTGCATAGAAGGTCACAGACTTACTGCTATGTAGATTAATGACTTTGCATCCTGGCTCTGGCAGAATTTTCAGACTTCATGAGCTTAACAAAGTTATTCAACCTCCTTATACTTTAATTTCTTTGTCTCCAAAATTATTTTATAAGGACAACCTCACTGGTTTGTGGTGATAGCTAAGAAGCTTTAAACATAAGTGGGTTATCTTGGTACATGAATTGCTGTGGAATAACCAATGACTGTAGAGTCACTTACCCTTGACAAAATAGATGGTAGATAAGAGGAACAAAGAAAAAGTGCGGATATAAAGAGTAGAGTAAGATAGTGAAAGATTCCCAGGCCTTCCATTATTTAGAAAAGATTAAAAAACACTAAGCACATCCTAGGAAAAGTATCTTTTACCAGCTTTGCATAGAGAGAACTGGGTCAGCTCATAGGAAAGGAATTTTTAGGAATGGCAAGAAAGGTACAAGTTAGAATACTGGGTCAAAATGGAAGAAAGGAAGGAGAAATACAAGGAGGAAAGTGAGAATAGCAAATTGAGGCAGGCAGAGAAGAACAAAGACTGAAGACGTTCCCCATGGATTCTTACGTCCTGAAGATGAACCTTGGAACTGAAAGGGAGATAGATGATCACTTGGAAATGCTGTGTTATAATCTGCCACGAAAAGTCTGTGTTTGAAATCAAGGAATGTGATCACAAGAGTTTATGCTAATGAATTCTGAAGTTTAGAATAAATTGAAGTTTAGCAGAGGAAACTTATTTTTAGATTGTCTCAAAAGAAAAATCATTTAGGGAATATTATGAGAGCATCATTAGGTCTAATGGTCAAAATAATCTGTTTATTCTTCTTAGAAATATTGTGTGTAGTCTCTTTAAGATAGGAAGGCATATATAGGAGATGGAATGGCCTAGTAACTGCTCTAATAGGTGTAGTGGCTAAGCTGAGCATTAGAAGTGTGAAAGAGGACTCTGGGGAAGACAGATGATGTTAATGATCTGTCAGGTGCCTTTCATTTATGCACAGACAGGGCTTACTAAGTATATGGAATAAAGACACTTCATCCTAGGGATCATGTGATTCCCTGTATCTGTTAAGTGAGTTAGAATGGGATTTTAGGACTTTGAGCAGGTGAATGAATCAGTTTAACAACACAAATGACACGAGCTGGGGACAAAAGTTTGAGTTGTTTGTATGTATGCTTCTGCTTCAATTACAAAGCGAGCCTACAGAATATAAAATAAAATCTCTTAAAAATGGAGCTGGTACCTAGTTCCTGCTAATTGAAGAGTTAAGAACACTGACTGTTCTTCCAAAGGTCTTGAGTTCAATTCCCAGTAACCATATTGTGGATCACAACCATCAGCAATGAGATCTGGTGCTCTCTTGAGGAAGAGACCTGGTCAGTCTTCCTAAACAAAATATGGACAAGCTCAACAGAACTGCCGTATATGGGCTGCCCATGTGTGCTTCAGCATTGCCAGCATATAAATTTCAATTTTTTTTTCACCTGCTTCTTGCAGGCATAGTAATGTGTGAGGATCATGTGTTTGTGGACAGTTTCAACTACACAGTGGGGTTTTGTCTCAAAGAGATAGAAATGGTAAATATAACAATAATAGTATCAGTTATCAAAACCCAGAACATTGGGAACTACCCATTTGTTTGTGAGATATCCATTCTTATCTTTTAATTCTAAGAAACTTTGTTTTTTTTCACTTCTATGGGGCTAAAGTCCCAGAAAATTTAAACATCTTACCTTTTAAAGTATTTTTTTTCAAGATGGGGCCTTTATCTGTAATTTAGGATGGCCAGGAGCTCACTGTGTAGCTAAGACTAGCCTTAACATTATAACAAAAATTCTTAGTCTCTGAGTGTTGGGATATAGTCATAAACCTCTACAAATGGCTCTTGAAATTTTGTATTTCATATAAAAAAGGAATGAACTAGAAAAACAACTTTTAAGGAGTTTTGAGAGACTCTCTAATTCTTCAAATATCTAGGATAACTTATCATAATTAAATTAGTTTATGTCAAAAGCTTGAGAAAAAATATTCACCATCTATCTGTAACCATACTGTGTAATAAATACAGGTAAATGTTGACATGGAGAGTAGATCTATTCTTTATTGACAATTGACAAAGAGACTATCTACATTGATCATTAATTGATAGGTCAAAATATATGTGAGTGGATGGTACATAATCATAGATGATGATTATGGAAGAGAAAATATTGATTTGGTAGTTTATATTTTCTCAATATTATATGAACTCTGTAGCAAACAGGAATAATATCAGAAAAGCTATTTCTGCTGGAAGTGAGCAAAGTTAATAGTCTTGTAAATAATAAAGTTTCTTTTCTATCAAAACATTTGTGATAAAATATAAGGCTATAGAATTAAATAATTTTAAAATCTTGTATTAATAACCTGGGTTAGAATTTTAAAAATCAGAATTAAGAGAATACGTATTTTGAAGATAAGGTTAGTGATAACTTGGAAGGGAAAAAACAAAAAAATCTGTTACAAATGTGTTCTTTATTAAAATTTCATTCTCAGTAACTGGAAAATCTTGGAGAAGTATATGATTATAAACAATTTCATGTTTGAAAAGGAAAAATGACAACTAAGGCATTACAGATATTGACAGTAAGCTCTGAGTTTGTTTTAGCTATTAATATAAGGAAGCCTTTGGATTAAAAGTAGAGTCAATAACTTTAAAGAAGTGTGTGTGTTTGTGTGTGTGTGTGTGTAAGTATGTGTGATGTACCAAATGAGAGAAGTCCCTATATTTGGCATATAAATGGATAAAATAATATTTATGTGTGTTTGATGCAGCAAAAGTAGAGACAATGGAAGGAAAGATGAACAGATTTTTATCCACAATTTGAACCACAGTAAGGAGTAAGAACACTCAAGCAGCTTAGAGAAGGCAGAAGGATAGCGAACTACCTTACAGATAAAAGTAACTTTCACAGAGCTTTGATTACTCACAATCCTAAAAACAAGAAGTGGAAGGTGTGAAAAAAAGGGGGATCCTGAGGTAAGTGGATTGAGAATGGAATATTCATCACCTGGGGATAAAGCAGCCACCTGACAGCAGCAGATACCATACTTCCTGATGGGACTGAGATGACCCTGCAGAATAGGATATTCACCACCTACATTCATAAAAAGTTTTAAAGATTGCCTTAACCAATCCTCTGCTGCTAATTTTAAAAAACTTGGCAAAAATGCAGCATGTACAAGAGAGACCAAAAGAAATATGGAATACTAAAATGCTATTTTCAGAGGAAAGGAGGAGATTAAATTAGACAGTTTATAAAGATCTATATGACACCACATTATTTGTTAATAGGCTGTTTGAATCGAATGAACAAATACTATAAAATAAATGCGTTTATTTGAAATTTTATTCTTTTACAAATTTTTTAATAACCTTGCAGTAGCTTGGGGAATGATGGTTATTATTTAATAAAATATTTTATGTTCTTTTTTTTACTCACCTCTCATGGATTCTTATGAATACATCTTGACTATTTGTTTCTTCCTCATTCATTAAGTATTATTCGAGAAGAAAATAGCATATGTATAAAAGTCAAAGTAGATTATCATGTCATTTACTAGACTCCTAAGGAGAGCATCATAACACAATGTATAGTAATGTGGAGTTGGGAAGAAGCATGTCAATTGTATTGGATGTGCTTGGATTTGAGCCCAGGCTTTTCATTTAAGTTCATGTTCAGTTTGACTTCTGTAAGTATATAGTTCTCTATAATGTGGGGATATAATATAACCTCTGTCTCTTTACAAAAATATAGGTGTATGTCATAATTCTTTTTTCAAAATTGAATCATACCACCTGAAACTACTTGCAACATTCTCCTAACACATGCAGTGAAGAAAAGAGCTATGTGTGACCTAGAGTGTGCCAGTCTTAGTCCTTACATAGGACTTCTTTTTTGTTTATCCTATCCAAAGTTTCTCCTCCCTCTGGTATTCCACATTCCTCCCTCACACATCCTCTCTACCACTTCCTACCCACTCTCCCTTTACTGTTTCTTTTCAGATACAGGTGGATAACAGCCAGTCAAGATATATCAAATGATATTGAGACCAGGCTCCTCCTCTTCTGTTAAGGTTGGATGAGAATCCAGTAGAAGGATTTGGTCTCAGAGACAGGCATTAGAGTCAGAGTTAACCCCTGATTCCACTGTTAGGAGTCTCACAGGAAGACCACTTTGCATAACTGTAACATATTTCCAGAAGGCCCAAGTCAGTCCCACACAGGTTCCCTGGCTGTCAGTTCAATCTCTGTGAGTCCCTTGGAGCCCAGGTTAGTTGGTTCTGTGGGTTTTCTTGTGCTGTTCTTGACCCTCCTGTTTCCTACAATCCTTCTTCCCTGCCTTTCATAGGATTCTCTGAGCTCTGCCTAATGTAACTGTGGGGCTGTAGGTCTGTGCCTCTATTCCCAACAGTTGCTATGTGAAGCCTCTCTGATGACAGTTGGGCTTGGAACCAATCTATGGGAACAGCAGAATATCATTGGAAATCATTTTGTTGACTTTTTTGCCAGTCATGTTTTATTCTATCCTATGTCTTCTATATATGTCAGGAAAGTGGCAATCATGAGACTATATTAATAAGGGTTGCCTAAACAAGAACTGAACAATAACAATACCAGTTGATGTATTAAATTTTGAGAGGAAATCTCACAGAGCTCCACCTTAGATGAAGAGATACAGGTAGTAAATAACTTCTGTGGAGAGTTAATATTTTTCAGATATGATCCCTCTAACTGGTTTTCCAGTACAAGGTGGCCAACTTTAAGAACATATGCATTTGAGCAACACTAAATAATAGCTTGTATTCATATATTTACTCATATATATGCACATAGAAATTATAATTAAAGAAAACAAACTCATTTAAGAAGGATCATGTCCATGAGAGAGGTTGGAAGAAGTGGAAGGTTGGAAACCCTGAAAATACAGTACACATATATAAAATTAGGAAAATGACTACTTACAAGCTGAAAGAGCACAAATAATGACTGACTCTGTTTCTTCCATCCTGCTTCTCCCAACCTTCATTCTTCAACCAAATTGTTGTATATTTAAATGTAAACTACCAGGTTCTAGAAAGATATCCACCTATAGACTGTTTGAATGATCATCTTTGCTCAACTTCCCATAACTTCACATCTTTAATTTTGTTTGGATTCCATGCCAGTAGGATGTGAGGACTTACATGTACATGCACAGAAAGACTATGATTTCTATCATGGAGGTGGCGGTGAAGTTGCTAATCAAATCTTAAAATTAGCAGCTCCTGGAGCAGACAATGGAAAGGAGAGAAAGAGCCTCACCATTGTAGAGAATCTGAAACTCAGCCGAGCAGTGGTGGCACACGCTTTTAATCCCAGCACTCCGGAGGCAGAGACAAGTGGATCTCTCTGAATTTGAGGCCACCCTGGGCTACAGAGCTAGTTCCAGGACAGGCACCAAAGCTACACAGAAAATCCCTGTCTCGACAAAAATAAAAAATAAAAACAAAGAAAGAAAAAAAAAGAAAAAGCTCTGTACGTCTCTTAGATCATAAAGTCTGGTCCATGGTTTGTGTCCTCCAACTGTGACAACAGGTAAATGGTGCTAGATAACAGTTGAGCAAACATTTCTGAGGCAACTTCTTGGTGCAAAAAATGTGGCAAGTGCCAGTGCTGTACAGGCTGCAAGTGTTAGCTGTGTGCAATAGAAAAAACTGAGAGGAGAGAACAGTGGAGTTTTTTGAAGAGTGGAAAAATTTCTCAGGAGGAAAAGTATTCCTAACCTTTATGCAGGAACAAAAGAGAAATTCCGTAATTCATTGAGCCAGTTAGCATAGGAGAAATAGAGTAGGAGAGTTCAAGAGTGCTAAAGGCAAAAAAGAAGCAACCTCACACTTCTTGGCACTGCTTTGTTTGAAGTTGTAAAGGCATAATTTTAAGCTCATTGACTATCATTAAGTTAGAAATATGTCAACTTGTCAGATTTGAAGGAAAGGGGATGAGATACAAACATCCCTATATTTCTCATTTCCATTCCTGAAGTGTG
The DNA here is from genome assembly GCA_028555095.1 of Dicrostonyx torquatus. Classification (NCBI taxonomy): domain Eukaryota; kingdom Metazoa; phylum Chordata; class Mammalia; order Rodentia; family Cricetidae; genus Dicrostonyx; species Dicrostonyx torquatus. Next base: position 819,200 of record JAQHUG010000339.1, on the reverse strand, counting down.
GCAAAGTCAGAAAGACATTATGATTGAGAAAGTGCATGCCAAGACTCCATAGGTTTGGATATTGGGAACAAATGAAACACAGGAGAGAAGCTGGCTTGGTGTTATGATATTTTAAAAGACATATAGGTGTCCCAGACAACCCAGAAACTTAGCTGTCTGAAAGGAAGAATCCTAGGTAGTGGTGGAGAGCTGAAGTTCCAGTGAGGACAGAATCCTTATAGAAGCCAGAACAGAAGCTCTGTGGAGTGCAGGAGCTCATTAGGTAAAAACAGGAGGAAGACCCAAAGCTTAGCAGATGGCTGAGATGATCCCCGTGTCAAGGGTAGGGAAGTCTTCTACAAGGAGAGCCATGTTGGCTTACCTCTGAAGTACTGGGTTTAGGTATCACTTTGTTAGATTTTAGGAATGTAGAACAGAGATTTACAAGGGGTGGTAGAAGTAAATTTTATTTTAAATGCCAGCTTTATTAAGGGATAAATGAATGCCACAGCTGGACAGGCAGTTCCTTACTGTGGAATTCTGAGATAAAGATTTTTATCCCACCAGACAAAGTGATTTGTCTATTTTGAAGATGTCTGAAGTATAGGAATAGTTCCTTAGCACAAAGCAAAAAAACTTAGTTAATAAGTAACCTACCAAGGTTGCATGTCTGCAGTCATGTTGCTCCTGACTCCTGTGTGGCAGGATCAAGGGGGATGGGGAAGATTTGTGATAACTGTCTTAAGAGGAAGGAAGGCTACAGGGCCAGAGAAGATGCTGTTTAATCCTTGTAGCTACACATGAAAATGAAAGTACTTGAAGGGACGTAGTCGGATGTGAGATAGTAGCACCTTTGATATTAATAATTGATTTCTTTTAAGAAGAGAAGCTGAAGACTGGGATACAGTAATGGAGTCTTTTTGATTTTAGATCACTGTAAAGTAGCCAGCATTATTCTATATAGGTCTATAGGGAAGCTCCAAATGAGATTGTTTTTGATCTGGGGTCAATCTAGATTAATTACTGCGACCATGAATACATTTCATAAATAAGAAGGTTTATTAAATTATTATCAAGACCATGGATACTGGCCAGGTCTATACCTGAGACTCATGATTCTCAGAGTATGGAACCAAATTACACCATTCAGGAGCTGTCTTTGTTAGGGTTTCTATTGCTGTGAAGAGATACCATAGACATAGAAACACTCATGAAAGAAAATATTTAACTGGACTAATTTAGTTAAGAGGTTGTACCCATTATTGTCATGGTGCGAAACATGGCAGCATGCAGGCAGACATGGTGCTGGAGATGTAGCTGAGAGTTCTGCATATTAATCCAAAGACATCAAAGAAGACTGTCACACTAGGCCTAGCATTGGGAGACTGCAAAGCCCACCTCCACAGTGATACCCTTTCTCCAACAAAGCTACATACCTTAATCATGCCACTCCCCACAGGCCAAGAATTCACACATATGGGTCTATGGGGGTCATTTCTTTTCAAATCACCATGAGGGACTACAGGCCAAACTTACAACGCTGCATATTTCCTGCCTTTGTGTAATCAAGCACATATCCTATGTAATTGAGCAACCACTTTGTTGACAAAAGTGAAAGCACATGTTTTATTTTACATCAGCAATAGCCCCTAGCATTCCAAGAAGATATCTGTCATTGAGCAAGTGGGGACTTATGTGTTAGAGGTGTTTTTATTTTATAGATCTCTTAAGCACAGTAATTTAAACTTAAAAATTTAATGTTAGCTATCATATCACCCCCTTGAGTTGTATTCTGAGTCAAATGCAGTTACCCAACTGTTTATATTGGAATCTAATAACCATCAACTTAATGGCATCCAGATGGGAATTTACATAATTATTTAAGGCATTGATGATGCAAGGGTCAGCAGTGTTTTGCAGATATGGGGCTAAAGACCATAAGATGGCTGACATCAGAGTTAGTAAATAGGAGGAGCCTGAAAATGAGAATGGAAAAAGTTCTTTTATTTTGTCTCTTGCTCCCATCCCCCATTCTTGAAATTTTTTTTCAAAATGCAACTGATGTGGGGTATTCTTAAGTATGCTGTGAATATGTGTTGCTTTTATTGGTTGATGAATAAAGCTCCTTTGGCCTATGGCAGGGCAGAATATAGCTAGGCAGGAAAAGCAAACTTAATACAGGGAGAAAGAAGGATGGAGTCAGAGAGACACCAGCAGGTCTCTGAGGAGAATTTTGTCAGAGAATTAATGGAAAGTCATGGGCCATATGGTAATACTCAGATTAATCAGTTAATTTATGTGTAAGAGTAGCTAAACCTGAGCCATCAGTACAACAATTATAGTTAATGTTAAGCCTCTGAATGATTATTTTATAAGTGAATTGTTTCACAAAGCAGAAGAGCCTCTGGCTACATTTGGCACCTAGTCAACATGGGACATGGATTTCCTCATAAAACCTGAAAAAGATTTTAAAAAAGGGTTCTAGAACACATGAACAGAGCCTAAACAGCTTCCTAGTTGTGTCTCTAATGTGAGCTATGGTACAGAGATGACACAACATTTAGCATTGAGTACAGCATGGCAGATTCCCACCATGGTACTTGACCATAATCCTAAATTTTCTTAGGATTCCCATAAGATTACCAGGGTCCCCAGTCAACAAAAAGTAGTGTAGAAAATTACCCCCAAATTTCCAAAATATTGTCTTTGCATGTTTGTTTTTGAAAGACCCCTAAATTGGTCTTACCACCAAGGAGCCCCCAGACGTAATAACCAGACTGTCAGATGCAAACGCATGAGGTGGTTTATTTCACGATTGCGCAATCGGG
>JAQHUG010000339.1:759265-774724 GCA_028555095.1 Dicrostonyx torquatus | reverse complement strand
ATTTAATAAACACTGAATAACTGTTTTCATCAATACTACTGGGTATAGGAAAGTTTCAAGAAGCACTCATAGATATACCCTGCCTCCATTCTTAAAGCAGGACAACACTAAGTAAATCTTTCAATGGAGCAGTCTGCTGAGTTTTAGTTATATCAAGGAGCTTCTTTACATGAAGATAAACTGCCTATATCTTCTGCCAATCTGGGTAAATGAGGGTTTGATAGCATTATCAACATGTGTTGATAATGGACATTGATTTGCTTATTCCCATTTCCCTCCTTTTTGTTCAATGACTGTGAAAGAAAAGAGTGTGTAGAGACAAGCTGTCTACAAACTTTTGCTTTATGCTTTCGACAAGCCTTCAAAAATCAGTTTTCTCTTGATGTTTTCACAGTTACTGCCTAAGCTTTTTTATTTTTTGTTTTCCTATTTGGTTGGTTTTTGGAGCCAGAGTTTCTCTGTATATCTCTGGCTGTCCTGGAACTCACTTAGACCATGTTGGCATCAAACTTACAAATATCTGCCTGCCTTTGTCTCTCAGAATTCTTGGATTAAAGTAGTGTACCACCATTGTCCAACAATTATTCTATCAAATATTTGATCTTTTGAGACTTCATAACTTGAAATCATTATTGGAGTCTTGATTTAAACTAATATTTTATTCTGGAAGCCTGGGCTAATGATGCTAAAGCCTGCATTTCCACCATGGTAATTCACTTCCCACAAAACAAAAGTCTATTTCAGCCTTTTTCATCCCTGGAAACCATGAACCTAGGTTTTTAGAGAGTCATCAGGGAAGCATACAATTTTTTTTTTCCTCTGTAGCTTTGGAATTGTCATGGAGCTGTCTCTGTGGACCAGGCTGACTTTGAACTTACAGAGGACCACCTGTCTCTGTTTCCTGAGTGCTGGGATGAGAGTTATGTATCACCACCACATAGCAGGATAGGGTACTTTGACTACTGTGTGGTGGGCAATGAATTTGTACTTGTAGGGAAATAGGCCTTAGAGAGATAAGACTGCATATGGGGTCAGTTGTGAGGCAATCTGCCATTACTACAGGGCGATCAGAGCTAAGAAAGTTTCAGCTTTCCATGATTCACCAATCCAGAAGAACAGTTTCTTTAAAAATATGTAAAATTGTATTAATTTTTAAAATAATTCCACACAATGTCTTGTGATGTATTTTGGTTATATTCCCCCCCCCCAACTCATCTCCACTCCCGAATCTCTCCATTTTTTTAGAAGAGAGGATCTAGCAGCATACATCCTGGTCTTCCTACTCCCTCTTCTAAACTCTCCCCAAACCTGATGTAGGGGTTGTGTTATAAATATATTAACTGGGAAAGGTATTCCCTGGTAAGGTGATCTTTGCAGTTTGAGACATGGCTTTCTCTAATGCTCGCTATCTGCTGAAAAAAAAACTTTTTTGATTAATTGTTAGAGCTTCACTTATCTGTGGATGTAAGGATAAGTGTCTCAAATGCAGTCAGAAATTACAGCACTTTAGGAAAGCATTAGTAGTATATTCTCCCCTAAGTTCTATGGTCTCACTATTCACGGGTAGTTGGCTGAGTGCCAGTCGTGGATTCCCTTCTAATAAGTGAGTTGTAAGTTCAATTAGATGGGTTTTGATTTCCCCAATGATATAAATGCTACTATTGCTCTTTTCAGAATACCTAGCCATTGTAACAGTTATAGGTGCTACAGCTGGATAGAACTATAGATTGCCCCTCTCTGTCTTGGCAGCTTGCATAGCACCAGACAGTATGAAGTCTAGTCCTCAGGAAAGAGGCTTCCAATCAAGTGTGGATTGATTTCCAAAAGTCCTGTGTCTGAAATATGTGGTATCTTCACCAACAATATTGGCCCTAAACCATAGGCTAATTAACAAACACCAGAGAGCCAAGCATAGGAAACTTCCTTTTGAAGTGTCAATCAGAGAAGCTCTAGATGCACCCTAAACGATATAGGCCATCCTCACTTCTTCTAGAAAAGGAGAACTTTTAAAAATAGTTATTTTCAGACTCAATCGATCAATCAAAGAAACAAAGAAAGCCCCACTGAAGTTCAGGGTAATAAATGACCTGTTGAAGAAAGCCAGGAACAGAAATATGTATATATATAATTAATATATATATATATGTATAATTCCTTGACTTTAGACTTAAAGAATGTATTCACTGGGCAAAACCTCAAGTATACATATTTCTCTTTACTTTTTAAACATTAAAGCAGACTCTTTCATTGTTAAATTGGTCTTGGTTCTTTAGACTTCCACCAAAATTAATAAAGGTCTTCTTTCCTAATTGTACAATCAAAATAAATTGTGTCTATAAATTAGAAAGCAAGAAAATTACATGTGTATTTTGGGTATTCAGATAATGACCAGCAGTAAATTGTTTTCATATAAATCTCATGCTTAATTAATCACTTTAAAAAATGCCAATGTGTTTCCTTGTAAATACAAGTCTGCCTGCAATTCATAAAATGTAAAGCCATATTAAATTGACGATCTGAAAACAACTCTGTTGCCCTTGGTGGATCCTGACTGGGCACTTTTATGAGAGTTTAGTAAACTCAGTAGCCCCCTTCCTTTTTGAGTTGCCCCTGGGTATCTGATTCAATAGATTTAAGCTCTCTTTTAAATTGCAATTAGATGAGGCAATAAAACTAGCTTGTGCACAAAAAACTGTTGGTGCTGAAAATATGGCTAGCTCAGGGAGATTGAGACCCTGATGGAAAGAAAGCTTGAGGCAGTGAATTTCAGGAAAACTATTCACACTGAAAATACAAATAAACAAACATCTTTGGTTGAAAAGTTTTAAACACTCCCCCACAAAAATGCACACTCTTTTTGTTAAAATATATATATAAATAAACATGAAAAGAATTAGCTGGTATGATCCTAATACCCAGATAGCATATCCTATTTGAACAGAATATTAAATGTTAGAAAAATTTGGAAGATTTGTTTAGATATTTTTAGGAAAGAGTTTGATATTGCACAATTTTTATTAGTTAGATAATTTGTCACCTTTCAAACTCCCACGTACAGGATGCCTCAGTAGGCAAAAATTAATGTCTACAATGGCCTACATGTGGTCTACCTGCTGCAAACCCTTCTACTATGATTTCTAGAAGAGAAACTGTGACAGCAGAAAGTAACAGAAGTATTCTGCTAGATAATAGAGTTAGTTTGTGAACAAAAATTCAAAGTCTAAAATTTAAAAGAAGAAAGATTTTGTGACTGTTTTAGTCCAGAAGCCTCCATATGGTTTCCCATCCTACACAGGGGGGAGTAGTCTCCAGCTAGTCCTCCTGCACAACCAGTGTTAGCTGGATGAGAAGAGGCTCAGCAGAGCAAGGCTCATCAGTTAGCACAGCTTGGCTTTAGCTGCTAATCCTTGCAGCTGGAGCTGAAGGACTAGCTTTTTCAAAACAAAGAAAAGTCAAGTCAAAGCTCCCTGGGTTGATCTAATTTGTGGAATGTCTGTCCCAAGGTGTCTCTTGAGTTCATGGGGCCTAGGTGGACTTCCTATTTAGCTAAAATGTAACATAAGAGTCAACCGGAGAGGGGAATCTACCAGAGTTATTTCCAGGGATACATCCAAACAGAAATTGAAACAAAATTGAGCCCCCTCCTCCAGCGTGCTTTTGTGGATTGACTTTCTTTTCTGGCCTCAGTGCTAAGAGAGAGGGTACATCATGGAAGATTCGCTGTTAGCTCAGAGTCTCCCTCCTGTTACAAAGTGTGAGGTTACAAAGCTGCCATGGCTTTGACTTGGCTGGGAACTTTCTGACTGATCCTAGCAGTTTTGGAGATACAGGTCATTGCAGGCCACCGAAAAGCCAAAAAAGTCTCCTTCCAGTAAACTGTGCCAAGAGCCCTAAAGCTATGGGAAAATGTGGAAAGAGGTGATCAGAGGAAAATCCTGAAACAAATCATAATGAATATATTCCTTCTCATTTTTGCTTAAACAACTTTTTTTATAACATGAAATTTTTGTTTCAGATTTATATGTAATGTTACTTCATGGGTTTCATATTATCTTTGAATGTGTGTCTATTAACATGATATGAGAGGCACGCAGGGTTTCATATTGAGTGCAATTGAATATAGTAACACTGGAAATGAAATTTGTACTTTCAAATTTTATCAAGTAAAAAATAAACATCAACCTTTGGGGTGGTAGTCACACTGAGCCTATTGCATTAATTTCTTTGGGAATTCTCTAAAGCTAATTGAAAACTTTTCTTTGCAAATACAAATTGCATTGTGGTGGCAGCCCTATCTTATTATGAACTTTCTGGCATACATACATATATATATATGTAAATTTACATAGATATGTAAATATGGAGAGATCTTTCTATCTATCTCTATCTACCTATCTATCTATTTATGGGTATTTATGGATATAAAATCTCCTTCACTTCTTCCACTTCTAGGAAATGGTAATAAGGGCAAATTTACAGAGAATTTTGCATTCATTCTTGGAGGAATTTTCTGGAATTTATCTGGTTGTTGATTACTTTCCAAAAGAATTTTCTGCAAAGGTAAAAATGTTCTAGGTTTCTATAGGGACCAATTAAGCCCACATGACTAGGTACAGAAATGAGGATAAGTGATATGAATGTTTCTGCCATATTTTATTTAGCACTTAGATCTATAAATTTCCTTATGAAAGCTGCTCGCAATGTGTCCCAAAAGTTTTATTGATTGTGTTTTCATTTAGTTTTAGAAATTTAAGTTTTTCCCTTGGTACATTCACTCTCTGGTAATGTGGTATTTAATTTCCATGAGTTTGAGTAATTACTATTACTCGTTTGTTGTTGATTTTAAGTTTTATTGCATTGTGGTCAGATAGGATGTATGGTTACTTAATATTTTTTCTCTTCTATAATTACATTTATTTTACATTCCAACTGCAATTTCCCCTCCATGCTCTTCCCATTTCTTCCCCCTACATCCTCTAGCCCCCCAACCCAACCTTCTTCTGTTCAGAAAGGGGCAGGCCTCCTATGGTAATCAATAAAGCATGACATATCAGCATTACTTAATTTCTTTTTAATTTTTTTTTTTTTGATCCGTATAATGTCCAATTTGTGTCTCAGCACATTTTCTGGCATTTGGTTGGAATGTTATGTAGATATTTTAGATACATTTGATGTATGATGCCATTTAATGTCAATGCTTCTCTGTTTATTGTTCTTGTGCAGATGACCTGTCTAATGGACGAGGTGGGGTACTGAAATTGCCTATCATTGTTGAGTTTAGCATAATATCTTTCTTAAAGCACAGCAGCATGCTTTTTATAAAAGTATGTCCAGCAGTATTTGCACCATATATGTTTAGGATTATAATGTCTTCTTTATAAATTGTTCCCTGGGTCAGAATCAAGTGTCTTTACAGTAATGTTTGTAAGAGAGCTGCCTATACTTAGAATAATAACACCTATTTCTTGGTCCTATTTGTCATTAGTACTTTTCTCCAGCCTTTCTTTCTAAAATGGTACCTATCTTTGGACATCTAAGATGAATTCCTTCATAAGATAAAGATAATTTTTTTAAATTAATCTGTTCAGCTAACTTGTGTCAAGTGACTGGAGATTTAGGGCATTACTACTCAAAGCTATTATAGAAAGCTGCTTGTTTTGTGTTGTCATTTTGCTGTTTTTTTTTCTTTGCTTGCATTCTTAGTCCAATTGTCAGTATTTATAGCTTTCCTTATTTTCTTTTCATAGGTCTTGACTGTGCTGGCTTCTTTCTTTAGTCCAAAGTATTGCTGTCAGTGTTTTCTGTTAGGGTTGGCTTGTTGGAAATAAGCCTTTTCAAGTCGTAGATGAATTTCTTTTTCCTTCAAATGTGGCTGATAGTTTTGCTGGGTAAAGTACTCTTGACTTTTTTCTCCATTGACAAGCTAACTCATCAACATGGGAGAACTGTACTTTTTGAAGGAAAAGGAAGAGAGAGTAGATAGGAGAGAAAGTGGAGGTTGGGAAGTGGGACTGGGAGGAGAGGGGAAACTGATCTGGCTGGGAAAATGAATTAACTGACTAATTAGTAAAAGATTGAAAAATAATAAAAGCTGTTATTCCGTATGACCTGTCATTTCTCTCTTTATACTTCAATATATTTTCTTTATTCTGTATATTTAAGGTTTTAATCATAAAATGCCATGGGACTTTTTATTCTGGTCTTATCTGTTTCCTGTTCTGTATACTTCTTGTGTCTTTTCTTTATTTCTGGAAATCTTTTATGATCCTGTTGAATCTATGGTCTTTGTCATTTACCTGGGATTCTTTTTGTTCATCTATGCCTTTTGTCTTTCATGGTTCATCACAGTTTTTGCATGCATTCTTAAAATTTTTCTCATGCTCTTTGCTTGAGTAGTCCAATTCCTTTATTTCTTCTTCAGGTTCTGATATTTCTTTTTCTTCATGATCCATTCTACTGGTAACACTTCTCCTGAGTTTTCTAATTATGTTATTGAGATTTTTTCATTCTGTCTTTACCTTATCTTGACTTTCCTTCTGTATTTCTCTATCTTTACTGAATTAATTTTTCAGATCCTGATTTTTTCTTGTCATTTCATCCAGCTGTATATTAGCAATTTCTTGAGCTTCACTCAGGAGTTCATTCCTATCCTCTTCAAGTTCACTGAGGTATTTGTTTAACTACTTAAATTCTTTAATCATGCTTTAGATTGTTCTTCTAAATCAAATCATGTCTACTGGGATTCATTTAGGTGATTCTCACTTGGAAACATTTCTATAGGACTGGTGGTTTTTTTTTTTATGAAGAAATATGTTGTCTTTGCCTTTCACATTGTTTGCATTTTTTTTCAATGTGACCCAGGCATGGAGACTTCCCTTGATGGTTGTTTTTCTGATGAAAGATTTAGTTTGTCTCTGTTGAGTATAAGTTTAACTTTTTTTTCGTTGTTGCCCAAGCTATGTTGGTTTCAGATTAGGTATGAAGTTGTTCAAGTTAAATCATTCAGATACTCAGCTTTGATTTTTGTTGTTGTTGTTGGGTAGTCATGGATAATCTCAATTCAGTGCTTTCCCAGGAAGTATAAGAATGAGACAAAGGAGTAGATCTACTCTAGCTAGGTTGGTATGGAAGGTATGCTATTGTGAGCTAAGCTTGAAAGTGCTAAGATGGAGGAGGTAGGCTCATTTCTTGAGTACACATGGGCCTAGAAAAGAACATAGGTTGTGTTTTCAAGGTTAGGGCTTGAGTTGGGAGTAATGCACATAAATAATGACATTCACTATAGGTTAAGTCTAGAGAACTATGCCAGAACCACTGTACTGATTCCTGATAAACATTTATATGCAGAAGAATTAGTATAGGTATTTTTTCCAAGTCTTTTTCCTGGCCATTTATTTTCTCTCTAAGTCTTTAACCACTTTTCTCCTGTATTTCCATCTCTAGCTGTTAGTTACAATTTATGTTTTCCATAAAATTTTGAGAAAACTTACTAATAAAAAAGACCTTTTAATATAATGTGTTCTTCTTTAGAGATTTGTAACTTTAAAAGTATAGTATCTAACCAACCCCAATGTTTGCATTTATATACTCATAAATTAGTTAAAACTCTGTGATCTCAGCAGGGAATTTGTTTCTGTATGTAGAGAATGTTAGTCAAATGCAAAAAATTAAAGCTGGTCGAAGTGCAGAGAATAAGCATCTGAGAAGTGCTCAGCCATAAATGAGGTGCATTTTCACATTTCCTGCTCCTCAGGCTTTGAGTTCATCATGGAAGGAGTGGGAAAGGCTGTAGGAGTGAGAGGTTTGGTAGGACTAGAATAAAATAGTGTCTGTCTGTCATGACAGAACTGTCACAGTCATGAAGTGACAGCAACTATCGTTGCCCAAACAAGACACACAAATGATCAAACTAGTCAACGTTTGATCATGCTCTGTTTGTGGAGGAGTGTGCACCACAGAGAGAATCACAATTCCTACTCTTAGCTGCAGAGCTACTGGCAGTTGATGGCTTCTGTGGGATAGATGGTGAGTTAGCTTTCTTTAAGGGTATAGTCCGTTGTAGGGTGATCACACTCATAGTTAAGCCTCACACTAGTGAATGAGTGTATGAGCAGCACAGACTTGACCCAGTAGGTTCTAAAAGAAAAGGAAAACCTGAAGTTGAAGGGCGGTTGTGGGGATAGGGATGGCCTGAGTGGAGTTAAGGGAAGCAATTGGGTTAAAAGGATGGAAGTACAATGTGTGTGAATATGAAATTCTCAAGCAATTACTGAAATCATAATATAAATTTTATGGGCACATATATGAATAGGAAAATATCCTGTACAGAATATTTACACAGGTCTAATGATTTCTACATCTTTCTTACAGTTTAGATATTCAAGCTTCGTAAGGTAAAATGATGCTTTCTCTCAAAAAAGAGGCAGCCATCTCTATATTACTTTCTTCTTAGATTGTTATCTTGGTAAATTTATATCTTAAGTGCTCCCAAAGGACCATAATTTAAGTTTATGTCCTTAGAATGCCACTATTGGGAGGAGGTGCAATCTAAAAGATAGAGCCAAGTGGAATGACTATTTTATATATGTTATAGAACTGCTTTGAAAAGCGCTATTGTAACCAAATGTTCGTTCTCAGAAGGGCAATCAAAATAATCTGAAGTGTGTCATTCAAATCTATTCTTTTCAGTATGATTTTAGAGATTTGTTACAAGTTGCAAGTTCTACTGACTTACAGAGTAAATGACAGAGCTATTCTACTAAAAATTTTAGAAAGTAAGATGGTTCAGTGGGCATGGACGCTTGCTGCCTAGCCTGATGACCTGAGTTTAATCCTTGGAACCCACATGGTAATAGAACAACAACAAAAACAAACAAACAAACAAAAAATTTCACAAGCTATCTTTTAGCATCCATACATGTACTACAGAATGCACACACGTAATCTTGTGTATAAGTACATACACATATACATGAGGAATGATGATAATAATAAAAATAACAACAACAGAGGGTGTACTACTTCCTAGCTCTTTTCACATAAGAGAGAATTGGCTGTCATTTGTTCTTCCTGTTACAGACCAGAATTTGTTATCTTGAGAGATCAAGGTTGGTGTTAAAGGGAAGTAATTAGAGAGGACTGGCTTGTGTATACTTACAGTATCTCCTGTGTGGCCACCTGGATACATTTGAATTAGTAGGAGACTATTTTCTGGATCAGATATCCTTATTTTACCAAGTAAGATAGAAGTTTATGATGAAGGGAGCTCTATTAACCAATCACCTTTAAGAAGTGGAACCTAGTTAAGGTGTGGCTACCTGGAGCCTAGGAAGAAAAACTGGGATGGAGCAGGTGCTCGCTCTCTCTGGGTGATTCCAGCAGAACACAGTGAAACTCGGACTTCCCATTCTTGTGATGTGAGTGTCCCCTGATAACAATTAAAAATATAATTGTTAATATTTAAGCTGGCCTGGTTATTTCCAGAATCGAGCAGTTACAAGTTTACACATTGACAATTTATTATAAATCTTAGGCATAGAAAACCAAGGTAAAATTATGTTTTCAAAGTAAGTGCAACATGTTTTTGGCTATCTTGTTAGATTGAAGATGGAAGACAATAGCTCTAGAACCTAGAACAGTAAAAATGGCAAACATTTGCTTTTCTTGATTGCAAGCTAGTAACCACAGTCTACTTGTTGACCATGAGCAATAGAGCAAAGGAATATGATATCACCGAGCTTCCTATGCTGCTGCTTTTAACCCAGGACTTGAAGAGGGTCTAGCTTATGGCTCTTCCCTCTGTTTCTTCTACCTCCAATTTCCTACTCCTGTACCTCATCAAAATCTTTTAACCAGGTGTCCACCAGACACTTTAAGAAACAGAGCTCTCAACAAGCATCTGTTTTCTGTCATCCCAGCTGATAGTTTATTTTCAGAATCCTGGAATTTCTGCTCTTGCTTAATCTTTTATCTGGGAGCAAAACATATGAGGCAGGAGCAGGAAGCAAAGTTTGCAAATTCTCTTGGATCCTGCCCTGAATTTTGGCATTTTAAAGGGTGTGTATGTTAGAGGGGGGCAGGCAGGGGCAGTTGTCAAGCTCCAATTTGTGACACTACGTGCCAGATTCCCTGGAATTTCCAGCTAAAATATAACTTCTCATGTCTCTGAAAGTGGCTGCAAGATGAAGCTGGGTGGAACTCACAAAGAATTTGCCTGTTTTTTTAAATGAATTCGTGTTTTGAAACAGGATGTAGAAAATCAGAACCAGACAATAGTGAAAGTGTAGGAAGCATGGACAAGTTTAAAATTAACTGCAGAATTTTAGTTTCTTGTGCAAGTTAGTTTTCTGAAAGCCATAAGTGATTTACCAGAGAATATGCAATAGGTGAAAAGCTTATTGTCAAGTAAGCATATTGCTCTTCCAACATGTGATCAATTTATTATATGTTCTCCACAATGTACATTTTTATCCTTTTGCCCCTGCCATGAATGTTGTTGATAGGAGTTGCAGTGGGAAAAACTAACAATGTAACATAGGCTTTGACAGTAGAAAATACAGTTATGGACAAAAATTTCATCATTTATAGCCTCGATTTTCTCATCCACAAGATTGAAATGAGAACCACTATTATATATCTCCTAGGATTTCTGTGAGAATCAAAATATGTCTTATATCAAAGACCCATAAGACAAAACTAGTCAGATTGACAGTCATCATTTCTTCTGTATTGGTAACTGATGTTTAGTGTGATGATTAAAAATTGAAAGCTATTTCTGTCATCTGAAAGGCAGAATTTGGGGCAGGATTGTAGTGAGTTTATTGGGCTTTACTTCCTGATATGACCTCATGGATTCTGCTTCTGGATCTTAGGTTAAACCACAGTGGAAACACTACTCTTCTAAGTTTTTAGTCCTATGGCATGGTGTGTTTACAAATAGGGCCCAGATAATTCCTTGTTGGCAGTTAGACTATTCCTTGCCCAAGTGAAATATGTTCTCGTTTGTTCTATCTCCTGCCTTTTGAAAACTTAACTATTCTTGGCTACTTGATCAGGAAAAATTTCTATGACATATCAATTACTAGATTGACCATTAAGTTGCTTATTGTCCAAAATATATTACCTTTTAGTTTGTTTCTTCGTCTGCAAAATGGTGGGAATATTAGTCAATCACATGACAAAATTATTAGGAACACTGAAGGAGATGTATTGAATGTAGTTATTTTCATCAACTGCTCAATTCAGTTTAAAAATAATAAATCTTTACAACATTTTTTCATCCATTTTAAAATTCTGTTTCACTTGATATAGGTTATGCTTGTCTTCAGTTCATGCACCCAGGATAATTCCTGGTCCTACTGGCAGCTCCTCCCTCAACAGATCAAGCCACATAACTGTTACCCACATTCAGAGGGCTTAATTTGGTCCCATTCAGGATCCCCAGCTGTCAGTTCAGAGTTTGTGAACTCACAATAGCTCAGGTCAGCTGTCTGTGATTTTTTTCCAAACATGATCTTGACCCAAGTTGCTCATATGATCCCTCCTCTGTCTCTTCAATTAAGCTCCAGGAGCTCACCCATGTGCTTGGTTGTGGATCCACTGCATATGCTTCCTTCATTACTGGATTAAGGTTCTATGGTGACAATTAGGGTAGTCACTAATCTGATTATAGGGGAGGTTAGTTCAGGCACCCTCTCCACTATTGCTATGAATATTAGCTGGGGTCATCCTTGTGTATTCCTGTGAATTCCCTAGCACCTGATTTCTCGCCAACCCCATAATGGATCCCTCAATCAAGATACCCTCTCCAAACTCATCCATCTTGAACTCTAATGTTCCTATGCCTCATCCCCTCCCTTTTACTCCCCTTCCCAGTTTTTCCAGGAGATCTTCAATATTTCCCTCTCCTGGAGTCCTCCATGTTTGTCTCTCTGGGGTCTACCTTTTTACCTAGCTTCTCGGTGCTTGTGGATTTTAGCTTGGTTATCTTTTGTTTTGCATCTAATATCAACTTATGAGTGAGTACATACCATGTTTGTCTTTCTGGGTCTGGGTTACCACACTCAGGATGTTTTATTTCTCTATTTCCATCCATTTTCCTTCAAATTTCAAGATGTCATTTTTTTTTAACCTCTGACTAACACTCTATTGTGTAAATGTACCACATTTCCTTCTTTGGTTCCATTCTTTGGTTGAGGAGCATTGGTGTAGGAGGGTCCTTCTGTATTTGGGTTGCTTTCATTGGTTAATAAAAAAACTGCCTTGGCCTTTTGATAGGGTAGCCCCTTAGGTGGGCAGAATAGACAGGACATAAGGCTGGGAGGAAGGGAAATGTGAGAGCCCACCATGAAATCGCCAGAGTCAGACATGCTGAATCTTTCCGGGTAAGACCACTACCTCATGGTGACTTACAGACTATTAAAAATGGGTTAAAATAAGATGTAAGAGTTAGCCAATAGAAGCTAGAATTAATGGTCAGGCAGTGTGTTAAATGAATCCAGTTTATGTGTAATTATTCCAGGTATAAGCTAGCCAGGGCCAAAAGCAGGCCTGGGGCTGGAAGCCGGGCACCAGGAACGGCCCGCTCCTCGGCGGGGACACAGCTGCCTCCTCATTACTACAGTTTGGCGGCCCAATGCGTTAAGCTGACTCCACTTAAAAACCTGAGAAGGCTTAAAAAGGAGAGAGAGAGAGAGAGAGAGAGAGAGAGAGAGAGAGAGAGAGAGAGTTTAACACAGCTTTTTTTTTTGAGCCTATAAAATTCCTTCCCCATCCTTGAACCATATACTAATTATAACCAACCCCTAAATGATGTCCCTAACCCTGAGGGCAAATTCTTCTGGGAGGGGAACATCGTTCTCTAAAGTTACTTCCAGCTGTCATGGGGGCAACATTCTTATTAGGGGATCCTGTTAAAATAAATGATGGTTAAAATACCAAATATTTGGCCTGGTAAAATTGTAAATAGTCTTTGAGTATTTTTTGGAGGTCTGTCTAGAATGTTGTAAAAGAAGTGCACCATTTCAGGTAACCAAGTTGGAATTGCCCTGGCAGCTGGTATCCAAACAGGTCTTGTAGTAGCCCTATCAGCATCATGTCATAGGTAACCAGGTGGAGTTGTAGTGGGGCGCCATCTTCTTCCTGGAAGATTCAAAGATTACTGCAGGGGGATTTATTGTTTATCATGGAAAACTTAAGCATTATTCCTACAGACATACATATACATTCAATGGAAGGTATGATAAAGGCAAAAATAGATATGAAGAAAATCAAAGAACTTTTGGAATTTATTTTCCCCTTGTATCCCATATCATGACTCTAGATGTCAGACAGAAACTCTGGATTTTGTCTTAACAACAGGCTTGGAATTAGAGAAGGACTGAGCCATAGTCCGACTCCAAAACAAGCTCTCTATGTATCTATATGTATAAATACATTTATATATATACATATAAATATAAATATGTTTTGGAAATTTGTACTTTCTGAACCTATTTTATTTTCTTGCTGATCCTTATTGGGCTCTAAAAATGTTTTCATCTGTCAGTATTCAAACATCCAGGGTCCTTTGAATTTTTTGAAGATGATTGTTTTCCTGAGGAGATAAGAATAGAATCCTGCACCCATCCTATATGCCTTTCTTACCACCTGCATGATTATCATCATTGTGGATGAGCTGTCATTTCTCCTTTTGTGATTAGCTCAAAGTCTTTCCCCATCAGGGCATCTAGGTAGTTTCCAGATTCTGGTTATTACAAATAACGATGCTATAAACATAGCTGAGCAAATGTCTTTGTGGTACGATTCTGCATTCTGTAGGTTTATACCCAGGAGTGGTTATGTTGGGTCTTGAGGTAGAATGATTTCCAATTTCTGAGAAACTGCCATACTGATTTCTAAAGTGGCTGTACAAGTTTGTACTCCAACCAGCAGTGGAGGAGTACGCCCCTTACTCCAAATCCTATCCAGCATAAACTGTCAATTGATTGGCTTCTTAATCTTCATTTTAATGGTTCTATTGCACAGGCTGATTATGTTAGCTTTTTCTGTCACTCTTAGAAATCAATACAGTCTTGGAATAAAAAGGAAGATGTTAATAGAAAAGGGGAATAAAGTAAAGGAAAGAAACTGATGGATGGCTGTGGCCCTTTGAAGGACAATATCTGATCAGAGAATGTCTAAAATTCATGCCTGATAATAAGTCCTCTGACGGATTCCCCAGATTCTTCATGGAGAGAGATTTCTCTGGGAAGTCTGTTTGTATGTCAAAATATGAGTGGCAGCTACCCTTTCTGCTTGCCCAGCTCTTTTCAGCCAGGCCTGTGCTCCAGTGGATATTTTTCTGCTCTGCTCTTTTGATTGTATTGCATATTAACTCAAGTTGAAAACAGCACTTCACCTACCCTACCAAACTTCTTAACTATAGATAACTTTGGAAAATAGAATCAATTTACATTGGAACAAAGTTTGAATACAGATTAATGTAGTCAATGATGTATTAGTTGTATAAAAGTTCAGCTAAGGAAAATTTTATTATTTTGTTCTTAAAAATAAATGTATAGTATCTTTTAGATGGACAGAAATAATCATTGAGGTTTATTCTAAGCCCTTGAATTTTGTGAGAGCCATTACAACCTCAACATGGTCAAGAAAGTCTACTATATTTTCTGTATATTTATATTTAGCATAGGAAATTTAAGCTTTGTAAGTTTTGTACTCATTATATTTTTATCTTTTTAGTATAATTACTCAATGATTGGATCTTGAGACAAACAAGGATTCATGGTGGCAGATTTTCCTGGCTGTCAGCATCAGGTCCCTTTAATGACAGAGAATGGGTTTGGGAGGGTTAATATCAATATTCAAATACTAGAGAAATAGAGAAAGAATAAGTATCATAGAGCTCCAGGTTTTGCACTCTGGAATGAAAGAAGCAAAGCCCTGAGGGGCCTCCTAAAGGAAGAGTCAGAAATAGAAGTAGATGTACTTGCTGAGGGAAGGCTCAGAGCTCTTTCAGGAGTGCTGGAAGCAGTGCAGTGACCTATTTTTTTCCATCCTGGTTTAGACCTGATCAGGGCCTTGAAGTTCCCTATCTTAAATCCACTTGCAACTTGATTTTCAGGATAGAAGAGAGAAAGAGATAGACAGTGAGGGGAGAAAGGAGAGAAGGATGAAGTGAAAGAGATTACATATATACATATAGAAGAGAGAGATACTTACATTCTATTGTTCCCTAAAGGCTAGGTTTCATCCTCTTCATTTTGCCATTATGATGTTATTTACTTGGTTAGTAGTACTTCCATTTCAAAGTGTTTTTATCCTCTCAATCATGCTTATGGAGGCAAAATGCTAAATATGGCCTTTGGCTGATTATGGTTTAACACACACATATAGACAAAAATATATGAAACTTTCAGACATACATGTATGCTATTTGCTGTTGGTGCGGGAGAATTGTCT
>JAQHUG010000339.1:740270-753310 GCA_028555095.1 Dicrostonyx torquatus | reverse complement strand
GGCTTCTCAGATCCTGCCAGTTTGAACCATGACAGGTCTCATTTAGAACTAGTTTTTATGTATTGGGAGCTAGAATACAGTAGTGAGAATGATCAAGAAAGGCAGGGTCCTGAGAGAATCCACAGGAAGGTGAAAAGTTGTAATTGTCCATACAATATGTAGAGACCCTGGGGAGAAGAGCAAGGGAGGGATGGCATGTCTCTGTTTATGGTCTGCTACAGGGCTGGAAATGAGACGAGGGAACTGGAATTGAAGGGCATGAATGAGAATGAAGATTGCCTACCTGATTCCCTGACTGGCATGACCAGGGCCAGCAGGTTTCCAGAGTTTACTTTCAGTATTGGCAGGTCAGACACAGGGATGGAGTAAGAAGGCTTTAGAAGAGGATCTGCTTCATTCCATGGGAATAAACTAAGAAGTTCACACTTGCTAAATAATCTTTCTGTGCTGAAAGAGGTTCTTTTAGGAGTCTCCCCTAGTCTTTCATTGGGATCACAGAATTATTACAAGAATTGAGGTTTTGGAAGGTCTTCATTATTTGAATGGATTTTTGTTATTTCTACATTCACAGAAGCTATGAAAATCGAGTGTTTGTCTATGACTTGGACATTCTGATTTGTGAAGCATTCTTCTCAGAAGACCTTGCAGTAACCTTTTTGCTTCAAATCTAGGTAAAATTTTCCTTGACCTAAGACCAAGAATGTTAGCACAGAGACTACTGACCCTTTGGGAAAAGGAAGTGAATTCAACACTTTAAATAATTTTAGAAGATACCAGCAGTGGTGCATAAAAAAAAAGCTGACACAATTTCTTTAATAAGGTTAATAGAATGAAAGAAACTTTTAGGTATTCTGGAATCTCAAGATATGAATAAGAGCCTTAGATGGAAACAATGCAACATGTGTTGGTCTAAACATAATAGGGAAAAATAATAAAGGAAGGAGAGGCTTCACTTCAAAGCCTGGATAAGAGCTTCATTAAGAGATAGCAATAGGGTCCAGTGGGGTAGTGGGGGAGCAGGAGGGCCGGGAACAAGGGGAGTAAATGTAAATTTTTCTTTCAACAATAAAATAAATAAATAAATAAAAAGAGATGGCAATAGATATCTAGATAGATAGATACATTGTTGGTAGAGGCCATTTATTCATTCCCAGCTGCCCAGACCACGAAATAACCACACAGAAACTATATTATTTGCAATACTGTTCGGCCAATAGCTTAAGCGTATTTCTAGATTACTCTTATGCTTTAAACTAACTCATTTTTATTAATCTGTGTATCCCCACATGGCTGTGAATTACTGGCAAGTTTCAGGTGCATCTGTCTTCAGCAGAGACTACATGGCTTCTGTTGACTCTGCCTTCTTTCCCCCAGCATTGAGTTTAGTTTTTCTGCTTTTTCTCAAGCCAAAGCAGTTTCTTTATTCATTAACTAATAAAATCAAAACTTTCTACATCAATACATGATAGACAGACAGACAGAAAGACAGATAAACAGGGGCTGGAGAGCTGGATTAGTGGTTAAGAGCACTGGCTGCTCTTCCAGAGGTCCTGAGTTCAATCCCCAGCAACCACATGGTGGCTCACAACCATCTGTAATGATATCTGGCACCCTCTTCTGGCATGCGGGCATACATGGAGGCAGAATGTTATATAGACAATAAATAAATAAATCTTAAAAAAAATTCTTTTTTTTTTAAAAGACAAATAAATAGATAGATAGATTGATTGACAGATGATAACTAGCTAGCCAGCTAGTTAGGTAGAGGATAGCGCAATCATTGCTATGCAAGAGACTGTAGATAAGTCTTCCCACTGAGTAGTATCCCCAAACCCAAATCTTCCAAAGAAAGAAAATAACTAACTTTTTAAAGACTTTAGGAATGACAGCAAGCTTTACATTTTATAATTTACTTAAACATAGTAAGTGAGAGAAATGACATGAAGGAGCTAGGCACTGGTTAGGACCTTCAATTGGAGGTTGATGTTAGGCCATAGTACAGACAGCTTCTTAACTTTCTGTTTCAGAGATGGCTGCAGAGATGATTAGCCTGATTCTGGATAAGGGATCTGACCTGAAGGTCCAGGCCCATGTTCTAAATTATCTTCGTTTTTTTCTTCTAGGCCTTAAAAAGAGGCAAAACAATGTAAAAATGACCTTATCAACAGCATTATTATCCACTCAGGAAATCAATATAGATACTATTTGATTAAATCTGCCACTTTTTTCTTCATGTAGTACATCTTTCAAAACCTATCTTCAACTTCATCTCATCCATGAACTTTCTAATTGGTACACCAAGATTTTTAATATATGTTGATACATTTGTTTAAAATTTTTCTCTGTATATCTCAGTTTCTCTTTTCCTAACTACTGCTTTCCTTTACCTCAATTTTCTTTGTGGGCAAATTTTAAATTGTGCTGCCTCCAAATATCAGCAGTGACTTAAATGCAACATGATTTAGGAGAATTTATAGGGTTTTCCAATTCATCATCTTCCATTCTCCCTCAAGTGCTAGTTTTGAGGTATACACTACCACATCTGGTTCTTACACCCTACCCAATGGTTGTGAAGTTTATGATAAGTTGATAAGGTAGACAAAGAGACTGGTGGTTAGTTGTAGCAATTTTACATTGATTACCTAAAATGACTTCTGAAATAATAATTTAAAATTTTGTAGATTTTAAAATTTAAAGAATCTAGTGTCTAGTTTCTAAGCAAATGGCCTTCTGGATTCTCAAGGTTGTGAAATGTGCTAGCTTTGATTTTAGCTTATAAAAGGAAGTATCTCTCCTTCCTGCCAGTTTACAAATAAACACTCAGACTTATGTTAATTATAAATTTGGCAGATGCCTCAGGCTTATTACTAACTAGCTCTTACTTTTAATTAGCCATTTCTATTATTTCATATTTTACCATGAGGCTCCTGGCTTGCTACCTTACATCTTGCTTCTTCAGCAGCTGCTGGCATTCCCATCAACTCCATCTGCTTTCTCCCTGTCTTCAGTTTGGCTTTCCCAGCTGGCTATATTCTACCTTGCAATAGGCCAAAGCAGCACTATTCATCAACCAATAAAAGCAGCATGTATTTATGGCATACTAAAGGGCATCCCACATTTTTAGCTCATCTGGGAATTTTTTTTGTACAAACTTAAGAAAAAACAACATAAATGTCTAAGAGATAAAAAATTAACTTCTATTTAATCCTTCTCCTTTTTTACATGCTATCTGATTGCTCTTGAAGCAAAAATGGGTTGCCTGTTTTTTTAATATTTTACAATATTAGTTACAATAGAAACAGATTGTACTTTGGGAAACAAAAGTAAATGTTTGTGTCTGACTTATTCAGATGATGCAGTTCTCTAGAAGACCTAAGGGTTGTATGGACTGAATAAAAATCACTCCATGGTTAGTATTTAATCTGGCATTTTTTTGTTATTCTCTGATATGTGAGGGATATGAAGAGTCACAAGCTTGTAACAAAGTAATGAGCTTCTGTGCAGTGACCTCTAACAGAGCTCAGTGAAAATAATCCTTCCAAAGCATGTTTACATAGTGACTATTTGGCTGTTAAACAAATACAATATTTAATAGGCCCAGAGTGATCTGCTTACATAGAAGCCTGTTATGAGTAGAAAGACCATGCCAGAATATTAAAAAATTAACATGTGGCTTCTACAAGCAATGATCCTTGAAGAGAACAACAGTTTGTGGAAGATAGGATAAATGCCACCTGCTGCAGTGGCTCCCAGGGACAATCCGGGATGTGGTATCCTCTGAAACAAATGCATCTTTCCAGATCTTGAACAGCCAGCTGAGGCAGAACCCTGGGAAATGAGTTAACTATTTGGTTTTTCCCTGGCTACTCATCTCCTACATCACTGGGGATGACATTGTGCAAGTTGCAACAGCTGGTGTTTTCATGCCACAAAGCTTGCTCCCAGTTGCTGTAGCACCCAAAAGATCTCTGTGGAACCTCAGAGATAGCTGTAAATTGTATTTTTCCATTCCCTGTATATTACTCTGTGCAAGGCTTAGTGCTCAAGCACGTTACATCTCTTTAGGAGAGAATATGTCATTGTTCCCAGTGGGAGGTGTGTTTGCTTATAATCTCCACTTTTAAATTAAGAAGCTAGCAGTTCAAAAAGCATAAATGACTGATTGAAGGTCCTAACACTTATAAGATATAATTGAGACTCTTATGTTTTGTACCATATGTTGTGATCATAAGGAGGCCAGATAATCACTGGACAAGCAACTTCTTATGCATATGATGCATATGTCATTGTTCAAGAACATACATTTCTTTGAAAATTGCACTTGTCATAATGTCAACAAAGTCGTAGATATTTAAGGGAATACTTGTTAATTTGAGGTGTTTAAATTCCAGCCCTAATCCTTATATAATATTGTTCTCATATGAAACCGTGCGAAGTTATAACACATCACTGTATTCTAGTCTAGAAATAATTGTGGGGCAACACCAGCATTAGTATATAAGTATTCTCGGGATGGTATACTTCTGTTCATTGTTTCTGATTTTTGACTTATTTTTGCTATTTGAGAAATGGATGATGTAAAGAGAATCAGGAACACTTTCCCAAATCTGGTTGAAAGAGGGTTTAGAGAAGGGTAAGGCAGGATTTTCTGAGGACAGGTTGGAGATTTGTGATAAGCAAATGCAAAGTGGAAGAATCCTTTGCACATTAGATTGTCTTATAGTCATCTACACACTGCTTTTGTGGCACTAGGGATTCAGTTAGGGCCAGTGAGCATACTAGCCAACTTCTCTACCATTGAGCTCCATGTTTAGCCCATGTGAAGGCTTGTAGGACTAATTATTTTTTATGATGTAGATTCAGTTGATGTTCTTATGCGGTGTCGATAACTGTCTGGATGATTAAAGCATGCACTACTCACATATACACAGTACTTTATAGTTTACAAAGCCAAATTTCACACACTTCCCACAGTAACAACGTGATAGAGGACATGAGGGCTGGAAAAATAGTGTAAGATTTATTTCATGAAGGTTTAAAGACTCTTACACAACCACACAGCTGTAAATAAGCAGGCCACTGTAGGAGCCCAGATTCTGACACGCTTGATTATGGGACTGCTCTTTAGGCAATCTTTGCAAACAGTAGAACAAGTGCCATGGAATATATATGGTCAATCTAATGATTTACCTAACTAAATATTTTATTTTAACTCCTGGGAGCCACAAATATTTCATTAACTAGTGTCTCTGTTAACAACAAAACTGGGAATGCATCCAAATATCCCAGCCTCTCTTCAGTAGCCAGAATCTGGCCATTCACAACTTTAAAAAAGTCCTTCTTGAACCTTATTATACGTTATGGATTATCCAGCTCTTAAGGAATAACAAGTTACATGTGCTTGTTCCTTGCTGTGTTAAGAACTTTCTTTACTTATTGTTTTAAATAACTGCTTCTCGGGCCTATGTATTCCTCAGTTCAGGTTCTCTTCCCACCTTCTATCCTATAGTCCTCAGAAAGACTGTGTGGCCTGCCTCACAGATTCTGCTCTACATACTGATATTGCATAGGACCACTCCATGGTCTTAGGCGAAATATCTCAGTATGAAGAAGTTTGGGTATGCTTTGGAGCTACACTGCTGCCTATTTGCTGAAATAAAAACTGGAGTGCAGTTTTCTCCCTAACTGCCCTGATAGCTTGAAAAAGTGTATTACCAAGATTGCCATTACAAAATTCTTGACTGTCTTTTGATCATGTCCTAATGAAAATTTGCAGCATCAAAAAAATTCTATGATAGTCCAAATGAATTCACTACATCATTGATATGTAAAAGTGCTCTTCCAGTTTAAATCTTTTCTAGAGACTGATCGTGCAAAAGTGTACATGTTCATGTGGAAAAGATTAATGATTTAATTATTTTTATGCAAGCTATCCCTCATGTAGATTGTTTTCCTCAACCTGACTATGTTAATTAATAAAGAAACTACTCAATACTCCTTCTGTAGGAGTTTGTGGTACAATTAATCAGGTACAATTATCAATAAAGACATAGTGAATGTCTGTGTGTTCAGACCCTAATGGAAACAAGATATATTTGACAATAAACTGAAGTACACAAAGTTCCTTTCAATGCATGCTTCCAGAAGGAAATAAGGCAATGGGTCTTAGGAGGCTCAGACTGTCAATAGAAATATAGTTGTTCTATTAATTAAATATCCAGACAATATGACTGAATATGAAATAATGTTTGTGTGAACATTATTTCATGTCATGTCTGAATTCTTCCTAGACTTTGCCTGGATTTCGCTGGTTTTATAATAAGATTTTCAAGTTGGAAAACATGCACACTCTCAGTCTGTTAGCAAGCACCACACTCTGATTGACAGCGTTCCTTTAGGAAAGTAAAAAAATACCAAGAAGACTCCCTGCAGTCAAAAAGTCTACATTTGTTTAGATCATTAATTGCTTTGCTGTATGAAGGGCTGTAAGGACAGAATGTGTGTAAAATAGCTAATATATTTGTAAGTAAGTAGGAAACAGGTAAAATAATTATCACTGGCAAAGTTCTTATAAATAGTCTCACTATAAAATTAGACTTCTATGTCATCTGCCAGGGATGAAGTCTTTTATTAAATATAACGTGACTCAGGAAAAAAGCTTTCTTTTTTTTTTGATAGGGAGCAGATTTCACAGTTAGCACAGAGTTTTATTACCTGTATATGATTGGCCTATGCGACTAAAACTTAAAGAAAGAGGTTAAGTTATGTAGATGGGTTCTTGAACTTTTAAATTGAAGAGAAATTGGAATTAGGAAGTTTGATAAATTAAAGCTTTAGGTAAAAGGCTGTGAATTTCAAAATATTTTATTATTAAGATTCAAAAAGAATTTGTAAATAGTGAAGTATCATTCACATTATGACATTCAACAATGTTTTTTCTATACAATAAATGGCTATCCATGAATGTTATTTTGCTGTCAGCAACCACTGAAATCTTTTTAGTAAGGAAAATAATTTATTACTCAGGAAGAGCTAAAACATGACACACATCTGGTAACAAGACGTTTATTCCATCATGAGGCAGAAATTTGTTCTAATTGAACTTCCCTGTTCATGGGTCACGGTAGGAGAGGAGAAGAAACACAACAGCAGGGAAAAAAAAAAAAGGTGTTGCCGTCTTTTCAATGTCCCATCATTAGAGAGTGGGCAGGCTTGCCACAGAAGATGATGAGCTAACTGGAATTTTGTTGAATCCTTACCATGTGTCAAACATTTGAGGTTTGAGTTAAAAACTGGTAAAGTTTCTGCCATCAAGGAACTTATAGTTAATTGGAGTGAGTGAGATAGATGGATAACGCAAGGGGAAGGAGCAAATTGGGTTCTGCTGAGTAAAGTTCATCCAAGTTCCATCGAAAAGACAGCTGATTCTACATGGGGCCACAGCGGTATTGTTAGTTTTAAAGATTTATTTTCTTTTAATTGTGTGTGTGTGTGTGTGTGTGTGTGTGTGTGTGTGTGTGTGCCATGTGCATATGGGTACCCAGGGAAGCTGGAAGCAGGCTTTGAATCCTTTGGAACTGGAGTTACAGGTGGTTGTAACCAATTTATGCCAGCTTGTGAGAGTTGGCAGCGTTCACATCTTTGCAGCTATGTGCATGGCAATGCCGTGCTACTGGCTTAAAATCAACTATGATGACAGTATTTATATGACAGAAATTGGCAAACATTGCAAGCATGGATTTCTCCCAGAGAATGAGTCGTTAAACATTTACCAGCATCCTACCGCCTGTGGGTGGGAGAGTCTATAAAAGTGTAGAGAAGCAGATAGTTGGGCTGAATCTTGTAGACGGGTTAGAAAGAAATTACTGTGGTGATGATCAAGATATTCATCAGTGTGACTATGGGACAAGGCTAGTTCAGGCACCCTCTCCTCTGCTGCTCAAGTACCTAGCTGTTGACATCCCCATGGACACCTGGGATCCTTTCTAGAGTCACGTCTCTTGCCAACCCTAAAATGGCTCCCTTAATGTAGGTATCTTCTTCCCTGCTCTATTATCTGCCCTTCCTCCATCTCCACCCTCCCACTCCCCCAAGCTCTCCCCAGTCCTTCCTTTCTCCCTTCTCTTTTCCCCTCTCCCCTTCCCCTAGCCCCACCCCTATCCCCATGCTTCCAATTTTTGCCTGGAGATCTTGTTTGCTTCCAATCTCCAGGAGGATCTATGTATATTTTTCTTTGGGTTCACCTTGCTAGTTGGCTTCTCTAGGCTTGTGAACTATAGGTTTAATGTCCTTTGTTTATGGCTAGAGTACACTAATAAGTGAGTACATACCATATTCTTCTTTTGGGGTCTGGGTTATCTCTCGTCCAATGGATGGAGATAGAGACAGAGACCCACATCCACATCAGAGCAATGGACTGAGCTCCCAAGTTCCAGTTGCAGAGCAGGACAGAGAAGATAAGCAAGGAAGTCAGGACCGCGAGGGGTTGGTCCACCCACTAAGACAGTGTGCCTGATCTAATGGGAGCTCATCAAATCCAACTGGACTGGGACTGAACGAGCATGTGATCAAACCTCTGAATGTGGTTGCCAATGAAGGCAGACTGAGAAGCCATCGACAGTGGCACTGGGACCTGTCTCTTCTGCATCTATTGGCTTTTTGGGACCCTAGTCTATTTGGATGTACAACTTCCTAGGCCGGAATGGATGGGGGAGGGCCTTGGACTTCCCATAGGGCAGGGTACCCTGCCCTCTCTTAAGGCTGCAGGGGGAGGAGGGTTCAGTAGGGGAGTTAAGGCTCCCTCCCTTGGGTAGTCAACAAAGTCTGATATGCCAACTTGAGGCAGGACTATGCTCTTCTCCTCTGTGTCAAGGCTGATCAAGGCATCCCTCCACAGGGAATGGGCTCCACAAAGCCAGTTCAAGCACCCAGGCTAAGTCCTGGTCTCACTGCCCAGCTCCCCCACCACCATCAGCACAACAGATCAAGCCACATAACTGTCAGTCAAATTCAGAGGGCTTAGTTTGACCCCATGCAGGATCCCCAGCTGTCAGTCCAGAGTCTGTGAGGATAGAGTTATTTATTAGGTGTAGCGGATTTTAGGGGACAGTGAAAAATGAAATTCATCAAATATACTTTGAATGATTAAATCTCTATCTAATGTTTTAGTTATTTACTGATCTTTGATGTCAGATTCTGGGTTTTATTAATTTTGTGTTTATGCAACTTTACATATGAACAATATAAATCTTGTATAAATAAATAATATTCCTCAAATTTTCCATATTCCTCCTCTGGACAGAGTCAACCACTATCACTACTCACATGCCAAGAGCAATGTCAGGAATTCAGTATGAGTATATACATGCATATATTTCATGGAATGGGAAACTAAGAAAGGAAGCAGAGGAGGAATTGACTGACCGTCATCAAGTTCTTAGCAGTATGTAAACTTGGTTAGCATCTTGACTCTTTCTCTGGAGTAGCCACTGTAAACGATCTCTAATAGATGTCACATATTTCCTTCGAATGTCTGTGATCTGAATGAAAGCATCCGGTTGGTTGTACTATCAAACTGCCATAGTCACTTTCTTGGAGGCAGAAGAAACATTTACATTTCTCAAACTTCCCCACCAGGATGCGACCTTGTTTTCTGTGGATTGTTTGATTCACCTAAATAGGAGAGGAGTGTAAACAGAGCAGCAGTAACGATGGGTGTTTCCTGGTACATGTTTTAGTTTTAGCGTGAAAATATGACTAAAGAAAGCAGTGATGGCCTTCATCATAGGAAACACTTTGCAGACAAAGTATGCTATTATCCTAATAGGAATCAGTCCAATTAAAGTGCATTTATTTTTCAAGGTCCATCGTCCTTTTTAAACCTGCTATTTTCACACAGAGAAACTGTGTAACTCTTGGCTTGTATGGTTGACAGAAACACTCAGACACAAGGCGACTTCTTTTTCAGAGAGTGGCTTTGCAATTCAGAAGATGTAAAGAGGTTTTCCCTGGCTTTCAGCCTTCCAATCTATTTTGATCATGGAGGTTAATAACGCTGAAAAGCACTCAGACTATATAATGCTGCAGAAGAAATGAGAGTTCTATGTTTTATGGCTGGGACATGACTAGTAATGTATCTGCTGGGAAAGTTGCCATTCAGAATAGAGCGATGAAAATTGAATTTCATCAATTCTTAGCCATTCATCCCTTCCCCCACTCTCTCATTGTGCATGCCTTTTATTTTACATGGTAAAGGAGCCTTTCAGAGCCTATGTCTGAGCAAGCTGGTGGCATCATGCTTTTTGGGTTATCACTATTGTGTTATTTACTCATTTGGCTACAGTAGAATTTCCTGGGAGCTTTAAAGAGCTTGAGGCTCCTTGGAGAAGAATGCAGGCTTCAGTATTGTTTTAAAGCTATGTTAATAGTTCCAATGAGCGCTCAGGAATGAGAATGAGTGTAGTGGGACCTTTGAACTTTGCAGGAATTAGCTTTGCTCACAAGAGCAGTGAAGATTTTGTCCTCACTCACTCTCTCATTCTCTCTACCCTTCTTTTCTCCTCTCTGAATGAAACAGTCATTCCTGTAATACACATTCTGCAGTATAAACATGGGTGTGAAATTCTAGGCTTCAGCTATTACCCTGGGCAGATTACTTCAGTGCTCTGGTCTTCAGCTTCCTTGCCAAAATCAATTTTTGCCTCATGGTGTTGCTGGAAACATTAAACAAGCAATTTAATTTCAAGCTCTTGGGTGTAATACCCTGCATATAGCAAATGTTTAGTGAATTCTATTTTACAGACTGTAGAATTTTCAGAGTGTTTTCATACTTAGTGTCCTACCATACTTTCAACACAATTCTTTGTCATTAGCAAGTCTATAATTTCCTACCCCAGTATATAGCAGAAGACTCTGGGATCTTTTTCTTGAGTTTTTTGTTTCTTGATTATATACCATGTCTGGGAAATTTTTTTTTCTCTCTCATTGTTTCCTTAGCCAGAATAATGGGCAAATCATCTTTGATATATCCCTTGTCTCTCATTCAGGTCAAAGCAGTAAGTGTCTAACAAGTCCGAAGGAATATCAAAGATTTCAGGAGGAAAAAGTTAACTGCCAGTTCCCTTAGGCCCTGTTGGCAGTTCCCATCTTTATATTGCTCTGGTTAAAAAATGTACTTTCAGACAAAAGATCTGTTATCAATTACATGACACCTCATTCTGCCTTTAATTGCTATAATAGTGGAATACAAAGAGAATATGTTTGTCTCATCATTTTGAAGAGAATTTTTGAAGCGCTTTTAGGTTATAATTTGATGACAGGATCCCCAAAAGAGCTGGTTTGTACCAGGAAGGGCATAGCTACAAACTGGTATTTGTTATCGGTAGAAACTCCAATTACCTTGATCCAATTCAGTCAATTGTATTTGAAACTAAATTTTTATTTTTATTCTGTTTCTGCTGTAATCTCACCTGCTGTTCTCCATCTGTGGAAGCCCCCTACCCTGACCCCTCCTCAGTAAGGTCAAGACCACTCCCACAGGCTTTTTTTTTTTTTGAGACAGGGTTTCTCTGTAGCTTTTGGGGCCTGTCTTGGAACTAGCTCTTGTAGACCAGGCTGGCCTTGGACTCACAGAGGTCCTCCTGCCTCTGCCTCCCCACAGGCTATTTAAACTGCTCCCCAAAAACTAAACACATGGTCTTCCCTCCTGGTCCTGTCCGCTTTCTATCACCCCACCTCGGGTTACCTGAGAGTGCAGATTAAATTTAGATATATTTTAATTTGGTTTTATTTGGTCTGATTGGAATTATTTGCGTGGGCAGAGAGGCTCGTTTTTAGGAATATCCCTAACATTTTTGAAGGTTCTAAAATTGGCTTCTAGGCTACATTGGCTTCTACCCGACGAGTTCCCCCTTTTTGCTTATGCTCTTAGAGTTTGTGTTTACTTTTGTGGATTTTCAAGCTTTTCATTGAAATCGCAATAGCGTCGTGAAAGTCTAATCCACACGGCTGAGTCAGATTTAGCTGAGGTGAAATTGCGTGGCCAGGGACGCCTACCACTCAATTATCATAACCCTGTTTTTGGCTCAAGGATTGTCTCAGTGGACGCACTGTGATAGACTTGAGCCCCACAATTGGGCATAGGCTTACAAATGGGTTGCTGCAATCGAAAGCCAGATCCATTATTGCCCCTGGGCTGCCTCCTACAAAATCTTTATAAATTGGAACTGTCCGATACAATCTGTCCCAAAAGGCTAATTTCTCTATGTATTAAGATTTGGCCTCAATACGACCTTGACAATGGGACATAATGGCCACCAGAGGGAACTTTCGAGTTTTCCATCTTCCGGGACCTAGAAAAATTTTGCTGCCATGAGGATAAATGGACAGAACTCTCGTAAGTCCATGATTTCTGAGCACTGCGCTCTCACCTCTCCCTCAGTAGCCAGTGTCTTGCAGCACTGGTTTTGATCACCAGGGTCATGGTGCCTCCAGATTTTAACCCCTCCCAGTCCTCCCCCATCTTCTCTCATACCAGATCTTACCATAACCCTGCCCTTCTCTGCCCTCTCCGGGAGGTAGCGGGAGCAGATGGCATTATTAAAGTCCCTGTTCCCTTCTCTTTTCCAGATCTCTCTCAAATAGAAAAGTGATTGGGTTCCTTCTCTGCCAATCCTTCTGTTTATATTAAGGAGTTTTGTTATCTGTCCCAGGCCTGTGATCTAAACTGGCATGATTTCTACATCTTCCAAGCTTCTACTCTCACTCCTGAAGGGCAAAGTAGAATTTACACAGCAGCTAGACAGTACGCAGAGCAGACTCACCTAGTAGACAGTAGAGTCTCTGTGGTAGAAGTGGCCATACCAGCTACAGAACCTTGCTGGGATTATCAACCTGGCGAAAATGGCCGACAGAGGCAGAACATCATGGTTCATTGCTCCTTCAGGGTATGGAGATGGTCTCAGAAAAAGTAGTTACTTTTGACAAACTTTGAGAGATCACACAGCTAGCTGATGAAAACCCAGCCTTTTTTTTTTATTATT
>JAQHUG010000339.1:610656-625766 GCA_028555095.1 Dicrostonyx torquatus | reverse complement strand
GAAGAAGAAGAAGAAGCTGAAAATTTCTTACTCTGCTTCAACTGATTATTTGTTTTTATATAGCAGTTTTCAATTTCCTGATAGTCTGCTCAAAAGGAAACAGCTGTTAGAGAGGTTTGCAAGCTGGCAATCTCCTCCCTACTGGGCAGAGCTTGTCAACTCGCCTGCTCAAGAGGTCAGGCAAACTGTCTGAGAACCTCAGTAGTCAATCTTAAACTTTTGCATCACTTCTTTATTTCTCCTTAATTTCATCAATATTATTTTCCACTTTTCTTTTCTGCAAGAGATCTCTTAGGTTTCCTTATAGGAGATTGAATTCTTTCACTACTTGTGATTTTCTCATTTCCCGATTGCTATCCTAAATGTTAGGACATGTAGCAACCTTGCTTTGCTTTAAAGCCAAAACAAAACAAACAACAAAATCCAAACTCAAAGCTTTAGCATCTACTCATGTTTTTGACATGATGTTTTTCTTTTTTCACCTTTGTTTAATTGGTTTGAACTTGTATGCATAACTAAGCATGTTTCAGACCACATGATTCTAGCATTTATTACATGGGAGAATAAGCTGCAATCTTTTTAATGGTATTTTGCTGATCCTACCATGGTTGCTAATGAGGCCTTAACTTAAGGAAATAAATTAGAATAATTGGACGCTACATCAAGAAGAGACAATATTGTGATAGACAAATAATCTTACAGTACTTTGAAATAGGTAACCAAATAAAATTGTGGCTAGAATAGAATGACCTAAAAGCTTTTACTGTTAATGGGAACTGTGAACTTTGGCCAGTGACTCGGCACACATGTTCTATATAAGGTTTATCGTAATACCCTAGCATAATGGGAAGTTTTACCCTAAAGGCCAGCTACTCTACTCTACTTTCTTTTGCTTTATAGATTAAGAATTCAATATTCATTCATTGACCTCAGTATCATCATGAATCTGGCTAGCACTTTGAGCTGATGGCCTTGGGAAATGGAAGAGTTGGACAATAAAGAACATTCTATCATCCCTGTTCATTCAGTATTCTTTTATAGTTCTTTAATACATTTTTAAAGAAGTATTTCCCCTTTACCAATACTGTTTTCATTGTAAGGAGTGACTCTAAGCGACATTTGAAAGTGGTTCTAGCAGAAGGCTTGTTAATACTATAATGTTCTTTCCACTAACAGTGTTTTTACATAGATAAGGTAGAGGCTATTTTCTTTGTTTTCTGATAAAATTGATAGCATTAACTAAAGATTTGTATAGGCTCTAAACTCCAGATTTTTATTTAAAATATAAGGTTTATATAATATACTGAAATGAATTTCCCCTAAGAAGAAGAAGTAAAGAAATTGCTAAAGTAGAATTACCATGCTCAGTTTCAATCAAGTACCCTCTTCCATGATCAAAGTGCCTGTCATTGGTGTCCTAAGGAAGGTAAGAAAACTTCACTGCAATAAACACAAATAAAATTCTCAAATGTTTGTAAATTTGTGTCCTCTATGCTTTTGGGGGAGACTAAAACTCTCAGATGCATAACTTTGGATATCTAGGCACGAAAGATGAAAATTTGGCTTTGATGAACAGCCCTTGAGTTCCTTTCAAAGCAGAGTTCAGATAGTTTGCCATTAACGATAGACAGGTGATAAGCAGAGTGCTAGTAGGGAGGTGAGTCTTTCACTTTTCAAATTCATGAGTTCATTCTTCAGCCTTCTTGTTATCTGAACTGCAGATGTCACAAGGTGAGAATGAATCCTCAATTTATTCTGGGTTCCAGGTTACAGTCCCTCTGCTTTTTTTTTGTTTGTTTGGTTTGTTTTTTTTTTTTTTTTTTGACTGACCTTGGAGAATCTGTGGAGACCACAGAAATGCTTCACAGGCAATAATTCTGAAAGGCAACACACACACAAAAACATGATGAAACTCTCTTATCAAGGGGCCTAAAATTTTTGTGTACCACACATTTAAGTATCAACATACATTTTTGTCATTTAATACCTCTCCCTTTAAGGAAACCATATGTGATTGTCTGCTGGGAAGCCATATATTCTACAAATTAGATTCTTTAATTGGTCTCTCTGCAAAGTAGCTGAAGTCAGTCTCTGACCATAAGTGTTTGGTTAGTAGGAGTTTACAAATATATTCATAAAAGCCAAGTAGAGAACTGGGCTTCATCTCAGACCTGTAAGGAAATAAGGGTAGCTTATATGAATATTTTGGAGAAGTAATAGAAGGAGGGAAACCGCAAAAAATTTGTGAAGTTGAAAACTAACAAAATTAAACTGGGAAATGCTCTTATAATTTCCTGCAACAAACCATGTATATTTTCATAGACCTTTAACATCTGTACTTTAACATTCTTTCATTCATCTTCCTCACTAGAGCAGGTATGGCAGGGCTGACAGTGACAGAGCATTCTGAAGCTCAGAGAACATCTCCAAAGCCACCAAGGTTAATGACAGAGTCAACACGTTCCTGTTCTGGTATCTTTGTTGTTACTGCGTTGACCAGAGCCTAATCTTAAACCGTTAATGTCAGAGCACTATCTACACAGTGAAGTGAAGAGATGATAAGGCTATTGATATACGTTCTATCTAAAGTAAGCTAAACAATTCAAGTCCAAATTATCCATTTCATAGCCTCTGTAATTGAAATTAGCTGGATGGTGATCACACTGATTTGGACTCTTGAGTCAATTTATTTTTTGTTAATGCTTTCAAGATAGAATTCCCCAAACCCATTATGGCAACTAATATTTATTGAGTACCGTGTGAAAGGTGCTATAAATAAAACTGTGAAGCACATTCAGATGTTGCTCTCACCAGTTTATGACTGGGAGTAAAAATAGATTTGTTAAAATCCAGTTCTCCCTGATGTGGGAACTCATGGATTTAATACAGAAACTAACATTGTGGATTGTGGTTATTATTGGAGAGGGACTATTGAGAAGGTTTTCTGAAGAATGGCTAAAATGAAACATGTATGATGTCTGACAGTTATTTGAGTAAAAGGAGGGGAAGAAAGAAAATTCTAGGGCTGCTAGTTTATTCTAATCTGTGTGGTGAAATAAATAGGATATCACTCAATATTTGGTAAGACTTCAGATGCCTGAGCCATAAGCAAGAAGGAATAGGGTCTATGTGTCTTATGCTGAGTTCTAGTGTGTCACAAAATAGTCTAGTTCCAGGTGGCCTAAAATATTTCACTAGGAGATTGCTACATATTGTTTTTCAAACTTTATCCATTATTTTACAAGTGCAAGAAGATACAGAATTAATATTTTACAGAAAAAGACACGGTTTAACTTCTCCCAAAAACGGAAAATCAGATTATGTTGGAAACAGAAGAGTCAAAGATAGAAGGTTCAAACTTTTTCAGGGCACATATTACTTTTGAGAAATGAATATTCTACTGAGATGGTGGGGGGTGGGACTGTTCTCTGGTTGAAACACTAGAAGGTTTCAAAATTTTCATAAAGCAGCTATTCCCAAAAATTTACCAAGCCCTATTTTACTGAACTATGTTTTAAAGTCCATGCTTGTATTGTTTTATAGAAAGAAATATTAAGAGTAAATAGCACGCTTTCCAGATGGTCCCAGTTATAGCTGGCAAAAGTTTATGGGCAGGAACCACACTGTTTCTCAATATGTTTTCCTTTGTTAGTACATTAAGAATAATAACCATTGGTACTGTTGGCAGACTTCCCAGATCCCTCTTCTATTTTAACAATCACAGCAATTTTAACAACGCTTGACTTGAGTGGAATCTAGATGTTAATACTCATTTGCAGTCCACACCTACCCTTTTTCCTTTACATGAAGCATGTCACTACATACACACAGGATCAAAGGATAAGTCTAGAACTCGTGTCTCAGGAAGTGACCAAGCCATAGTAAAGTATTTAAAGTAACTTCTGACTTAAAATCAAGATCATTTTTTATTTTCTCACCAAAAAGCTCTGTTCTCCATTGGGGAAAATTGTAGGCTTCCTTCCTTCTCTGTTTCAGAACTATCAGCTTCTTTAACATAGCCATAAGAATACTTTTGATTTCTCCCTAAGAGGAGTAAAGGGGAAAGATTACTTGAACCTTCTATGATATTGAATTATTCTTTCAGCATTCTCAGTTTTTATTCTTGTTTATGAGTTTTCAAAAACTATTCCCTAGTTGATCTTGTACACATGTACCCAAAAATCAGAAGAGTAGAAAAAAATAAATCATGCTCTCTAATACTATATACAGAGCATCATTAAACTACATGCTAAGTGCATGAATGAAATTATTTTAATGACCACTGTAAATTCTTCATTTTTGCATTTCCATTTTTTTCTTTTATTTTTTCATTCAAAAATTTACACTTTCTCCCTTTATCCCAGTCTCCCCCTGCTCCCCCACTACCCCTCCTCCCTCCCCCTGCTTCCTTAAGAGAGGGCAGGGTACCCTGCCCTGTGGAAAGTTCAAGACCATCCCACCTCCATCCTGACCCAAGAAGGTGTGCATCCAAATAGACTGGGTTCCCAAAAAGCTTAATCATGCAGAAGACATAGGTCCCAGTGCCATTATCGATGGCTACTCAGTCTGCCCTCATGCATTTTACCAACATTGATAATGACATAGTGGAAAGAACATAGCCTTTGAGGTTACATATGTTAATATATGGAAATGAGTTAAAAGTCCATTTCTATAAAAGACAGTTGACTGAGGAAAGGAGACTGAATGAAGAAAGGAACAAAACAGGAATTGTGGATGAAAAAATAAACATTCATTTGTGTGCTTGCAAGATCTTTCAGATAATCTACTAATTAATTCAATCGCAATATATAGTTTGCCATCCTATAAAAAGTTGATTTTATTTGCTAAGCACTGTCCTAGGTCAAAATACAAAACTAAAAGTAAAATAATCATGCATTTATTCTGTCTCTGACAATGATAATATAATAAATTGATAACAGTAGAAGTAAATTTAAAGTTCTTAGATGTTAATATGTAGAAAATGAAGTTTTAAGAGGGGGAACTATTTCTTGCTGTCTCTCCTTAGTGAATTTTGATTTTTCATTTAATGCCCTTGCCATTCAAAGGGTGATGTTGTTGCTTTCCAATTGAGGGAGAGGAAAGCAGGTGCCAGCCAGCAGCCAGACAAGAAGAGGCGCTTAGGATTGGTATACAGTGTGAGGCCACCAAGAAAGCAAATCATTTCTGAGATTCCAGGTATAAAATCAGTCATGTCTACATTAGATGAGCCAAGGAGACAGCGCTGAAATGATCCTAGACATCAGGGCATGCACTATATCACTCAGGATATAAGAAGGAAATTCCAGGCAGCAACATATTATGTTATCCAAACTCTTTGATTTGACAATTATGAAATATTCAGAAGATGCAGAAGATGTTCATGTAAAGAAATAATATTATAGGGGCTGGAGAGATGGCTCAGTGGTTAAGAGCACTGACTGCTCTTCAATAGGTCCTGAGTTCAATTTCCAGCAACCACATGGTGGCTCACAACCATCTGTAATAAGATCTGGCGCCCTCCTCTGGCATGTAGGCATACATGGAGGCAGAATGTTGTATATATAATAAATAAATAAATAAATAAAAGAAATAATATTATGTATGATTGTGTCTGATATCCAGTTTACAATAATCACTAAAGTTATCACATCTCGATAGCCCAAATACCAAAGAATTTAGCTTTATAAAAAGAATATACCATATCTTAATTTGTACAGCAAGGATATGCTGTCCTTAATTCCCATCATAGAATCCATTCACATTACTCCAATTTTGAGTGGGATGATTTTCAAATATTCATTTTTGATCATGCTTATTGAAGACTCCCATTTCTTTTCTGCTCTTCTATCACAAATTTTTCATAATTTTTGTCATTTTGATTCTAATCTCTAAAAATATGCATTGATTTTTACCAATTATTCATAATTGTGAAAACTTTATAGAAAACATTGCTACAAAGTGTGTGGTTGGTAAATTTCTTTTGATATCTATTTACTAGGCTCTTTTTTCCATACTCATCTTGTATTCATGTTCTAGGCTTCTCCCTCCCATCTAGGCTAGGGTCTTGTCTTAGATTAAACTAATATAAAGTATGAGATGACCAGTCATATCTGAATATTAAGATAAATATTTTTAGTACCCATTCTATAAATGAGTAAAACTATTTACTGCCAAAACATTTACTATTATCTGCATCAAATTAAACTGCTTATTCTGTTCTACCTAACAGTTCTAGACTAGGATTGGATATAAGACCCAGACCAGTGCATCAGCAACTCTGTTCAGTAAAGGGAATTCTGTCATGTTCTCTCTTTCCTTAGTAAATATTGAGTTTTCATTTATTGCCACTGGTCATTCATATACTTGGGTTGTCTCTTTCCAATGCCTTAAAGACTGTTAATCTGTTCCAAAGTAAAATACCTTTATGAGTCCTACCATCCATATACAGTTCTCTATGACACTTTGAATTGCAGAGAACTTTGATACCAGTGCAGTGTGAAATGAGGGAAGGAATGGCTCTAGAGGTAAGGGTAGGTCTATGTCTTCTACTTTCTTCAGGTACGAAAGCTTGCTTTTTATATACAATACTAGCACTCTTTTCAATTATAATGACAGAGTTTGAACACGAAACTTCCAAAATTGCTATGTGTATTTGATACTGTAACTGCTCAGTTACTCTCAGACATTACTTCACTGATAGAACTCCCTCTTCCTGTTTGAAGATGCTAATAACTAATCAATACTCAAGGGATTTGGGTCCTTATATGATAGCGCTTGTAGATCTGACTGTATTTCTCTTTACCAAATAGAGTAAATGGATATAATACCCAGTCTACTGATCCTGTTTTTTACCTGAGGGCTTGGTCCTAGGCATCTGATTACTGTCTTTTATATAGGGTTTTATTGATTCTTCTGTTAGTTCATCCTATCACCTGTGGATAATTAGTGGCCAGTAAGATAGTAGGTTAACTTGGCCTTCTAGAGATAGCTATAGTCCTTATGAAACTTTCCAAAACTCTCTTGCATTAGGTATATATCCAGTTTCTTATATTTGTATCTTATCACAATTTTATCTACTAGGTGTTTAATTTATCTACATTGACATGCAATGTTGAACTGTCACAGTATAGACCTAACTGGGCACTTGAAGCCTCTGCTTATTGATATGCTTGGCTGGGAAAGACTTCCTGGTGTCTTTTATAGATGTACTAATACTTTGAATAAAGCATATATGACACTCTATTAGTACAAAATATGAGTCCTTTTTATGCTTAATGATACCTTACATGTTTATTGACAGCTCACACTGAATTACCATGGACAAAAACTCAAGAGGGAACTAATAGGACACAACTGTTAAGAGGAGGAAACAGAAAAAATGTGCCAGGGAGACTTATCTAGGGGAAACAGTAAGACAAAGGAAGAGGAAGCAGGAAGGAGAGAGATAAATCACATCAAGGATAAGAGGTAGAGTTAATTTCATAGGGAACCATTATATATAACATTTCACACACACACACACACACACACACACACACACGGAGGCTTAATTGAAGTTACAGCAATTTACAGTGATCCCTGTGAAAATTATAGATATAGCAAACAAACCAGCCAACCAACCAACCAACCAACCAAACAAACAAACAAACAAATAATTCCAGGGATAGGAAACCTTGTTTTGAGTTATTAGTCAGCCGAGTCACAGAAACCTCTAAGCAATATAGGCTGTTTCCATTGATGTTGGTATCTTGCAGAAAAAAAAGAAGACCCTGTTATTGCACACATTTTATACAGAGAATTCTGGAAGGATCAATTTGGATCTGACCCGTAAGCCTCCTCACTGAAGCTACCACAGTTTTAGAAGAAACTGTGCAAGCTACTAAAAGAAAAAGGCAATCGATAGTTCTATCCAGCTTTTATACCATTAACACACAAGATATGGTTATAAATATTAAGTTGGAACATAGAGTTGATTCTGTGGGGCGTATACTTTAATCTTCCACTTAAGTGCCTTCTGTTAACCAAGATGTAGGTCTTAGTTGTGCTGGCTACACCTGTGTACTTGGTGAGGGATTTTTTACAAAATACAATTCAGATTTTACCATGACAGCAATTACAAAGTCTAGTTGATCCTAATCACATTTATGAATGGATTTTAGTATTCCAATTTAGATGAATAGTAAATAGAGCACAATAAAAACCAACTCATGGCAAATCAACTTTTGTTTGCACTTTGTTCTTGATCAGATAAGGTGAAATTAAACTGGTATTTCTATAATAAATTTTCCTTTATTGTAACATGAGAATTAAATTCCACTGCTTTATGAATTACTACTACCACAGCATTATTTTCTGCCATGTTTTACCCCATGTTTTTTGAAGACTGTTTCTGGAGAGAATTTATTTGAAATAGCTATTGCTTTCAACAGTACTGTTGTATAGTGCTGATATCATCATATTTTTCTAGGACTGCCTGACATCTGCATAAGCCTTAATTCTACAATTGATTGTAACTTCTTCATGGGTGTCCAACACAGTAAGTGGCACAAATATCTTCATCAAATTTCTCAGTATCTCCACCCTCTTCTTTATTTTATCACGCATTTTGCCAATCTTCTTTTATTTTACTCCATATACTAGCATAGTTGAATTTTATACTAACCATTTGTTGTTCACAGAGCTGGAACCTCCTATGTAGTACTTATTCCCCTTGCTCTGAAAACCTGTTTAAATAACTTTTCAGAATCTTATGATATTTGAATCTTCTTCATCAACCAACAGAATGTATGCAAGAAAGTAATGGCTTAATTCTAAATCTTAATAGACTATTTTTATTGAATCTGGAGAATTTTTTCCCTTCTGTGCCTTCTCCATGTGTCTAGAGAATATAAAATGTCTGTCACAGGTGAAAACAGTTTGATGACCTTGGGGTGACATGTTCACGTCAAAGTTTGATAGTGGCACTGTAAGTCTCCTGTAGTTTGCTCCTCTGAAAAGCTTCAAAAGGTTTCTGGACACTTTGCATCCTGGTAAATTCAGTCTGGGAGTTTTACTGTCTGTGGTGCTGGAAGAAAACCTGACTCTGAAATGCTGCTTTCTGTGCCTTCCAACAGTGATCACAATGGTTTGTAGATAGGTGCCAATCAAAGATGTGCTCATGCACTTACAAATATTCATCAAATTATCAAAAAAATGCCCCTACAAAGGACATATGGAACTTGGGTATCAATGAATTTAAAACCCTGTCAAATTGGAGGATAGTGTCCATTTACAAGAGGGACAGCATGGGTGCAGATTTGAGGAGGCTGATCTGGTCACACTGGGTTTTGTTTGTTTGTTTGCTTGTTTGCTTTTTTTTCAGTCAGGAAGCAGAGAGAGAACTGAATGTTCATCTTGGCAATGTTGCAGCTGCTGCTGTTGTTCCCATAATACACTGGGGAAATAGAAAAAAGATCACTGGGCCTGGCTGTTTATCACACCTGAGGACATTGCTGACACCTTTCTCTTCCCAGACCACTAATTGCCTCAGGCAAATACACACAGTACTTGCTGACGAATGTTTTTTTCAATTTATACCCTCATTTAAAAATACTACTATTATTAGTGTATGTGTGTTCCATGTGCTTGTAGCTCTGTGTACCACGTGCATGTCTGGTGCCACTGGAGGTAAAAAGAGGGAAGTGGATATTGGACAACTATAGTAGCAGATTGTTGTAAACTGCCATGTGTGTTCTGGGAATTAAACATGGGTCTTTTGGAAGAGCAACCAGTGCTCTTAAACACTGAACACTATCTCTCCAGACCTTCACTAATTTTAAAAAGTTTAATAAAGTAGCAGGAAAAATCTCATTATAGCATTGGAAATTGAAATGTAGAAAAATAAATCTTTAATTTCTCCCAAAACAAAAACAAAGGCAATATCCTCAAGCTATTGTTTTCACATTTTATTTCCTAGTCAAAATTAGCTAACTTTCCAATTAAACAGCTGGAAGTTTTGCCTCTTGGCCTCACTATCTAGATAGTGTCTAAAGTAAGCTATTGATTTACTTAAGGACCTATTTAATGAATCCTGAAAATCTGCAGTGTTTACAAATTGCCTCTGTTACTACATCCTGATACCAAAAAAAAAAAAAATCTGAAAAGAAAATCTGAGTCTAGGAAAATCTGCGTCTTTCAGGCACAGTTTTCCACATAAACAAGGGCCCTCAATTACTAGATTTGTTTCTTAAGTTCTTCTGAATTTAGATCACTTTGTCTAGGCCCGTGTAAGGAGCTTTCCATCACAAACAGAGCTCACTAGTGATTCTTAAAGGTGGATTAGGGTCCTTCACTTCTATCTGTGTCTTCTTTGGTCTGTTGGGGGCTCTAAGTGTGAACACGACTGACAATTTGTAACAGGCACTGTCCTGTGTCTGGTAGGATAGTTATTTTTTTCAGTGGGGTAGTCAGTGTTGTCTCCAGGCATTGCCACACTTCTCCAGTTGAGAAAGTGTTCTGTTTAGATTAAAGAGAAGTTATAGAAGAAAAATAGGAAAGAGGAAGGGGATGGTCACCGTTATGTCCTGAGATCTTTTCCTGCCCTGTCTTCTCTTTCATGCCAATCCTGAGCAGCTTTGTGTCTGGTGGAATGGTGGAAAGTTTCTAGAGATATTAGAATATTTGTCCAAGGGATCCAAAACAAAAACTAACCTCAGAAAGAGAACTATGAAATCTTGACAAGAAATCCACGATGACTTTATATCTTTTCAAATTTTCTCTAATGTA
Organism: Dicrostonyx torquatus; assembly: GCA_028555095.1. NCBI lineage: Eukaryota > Metazoa > Chordata > Mammalia > Rodentia > Cricetidae > Dicrostonyx > Dicrostonyx torquatus. The sequence continues at coordinate 615,002 of JAQHUG010000339.1, read as the reverse complement.
TTCTTTTGAAAAGACATGTTTTAAAGAAGATAAGTCTGCTACAGTTTGCAAGAATGATATTCATTTATTGAGTGAATATATTCCTTTGTCACAGAGAATTTAACAATTGATTTGCTTAATAATAAACCAGATGAGTATAATATTATTACCCTATGTCATGAGTTTCACAATGAGAACAAAGAAAGTCAGACCTGTTCTGAGCCACTCAGGGTATCAGATTCAGAAATTGTGTTCAAATGGAAATACATGGAATGTAGAAAACCACATCCTTTTTACTTAAACAGGTCTTTGCTGCAGTTGTTATTCTAATTTTTGTATTATAAAACTGCAAGAGTGTGATTATTCAGATATTTTATATAAAATGCTTTCCTGTTTTAGTATTCTAAAACTGCAAAACAAGGGTCTGATCATTCAGAAAATTAATATAAAGTGCTTTTCCATAATATATATTATTTTAATACAGTAGAAATATATGTATATCTTCATGCCAGTCAACTCCAACTTCTTCTGTTGCATTTTGGTTTTTTCTACGTTTTGAATAAATAACACTCAATCAAGATAATAGTAAAATTTTCATAGAAGACATATGTTTGGCAAATAACATATATTGTATAAGGCCTACCTACTTTGTACCCAATTGTTTGACTATTGATAATACAGGAAGCTAATATTGCATTACACTGATGAAACTAATATCATCTAGTGTGACCTAATGCAATCTTGAAAATGAGAGAAGAACATTTATTAGGATTTTTTTTCCACTGTGGGGTGACAATGAAATAACTATTCTCTTTTTTTTCTGAAATAAATTTTTTGGTAGAATTACAGAAGTTCTACTGCAGGAGGAATTTCAGATCTGTTGTGTTCTCTTGACGAGCCACAAAAAATGGTTATTTTTGATCAATCACTTAATTTTGTGAGCCTCATTTTTCTCATATTATAAATGTGATATTATGTGTCTCACAGATCCTTTGGGATGACTGTTAAATTATTATACGTGGAAATATACATAAATGTTAAAGTGTCATTTAGATTGTATATGAGTAAATATAATACTCATCTCCCACATAAATCATATTGCCAAAGACCTAGAGTTGACTACCAGGAAATGCTTGACTTCAAGGAGTTCATCTTCTATGGACTGAAAGAGACACACAAGCAAATGATAGTAAAGTGAACTATATGGCAAGCCCTGTTTGGAAGGAGAAGACAACAGGAAAGAGACATTGTCTGGCAGTGAAATTCTCAAAAATGTCATTTCAACTGGATACGAAAGACTGTCAGCAATAAGAGAGGCTCAGAGAGAAAAATGAGTTGGGAAGATGGCCTAGTAGATATAACACTTGCCTCACAAACATGGAGACTCTGGTTTAGATACTAAGAACACATGTAAATCCGTATGGTTATGGTGACCTGCCTGTAAGACCAGCATCAGAGATGTAGAGAGAAGTGATATTCTGTGAGAGCTGGCTACCTAAACCAGCTGAATTAACAAGGTCCTGGTTCAGTGGGAGCCCTTGCCTAAGTAAATAAAGTGGAGCCAAACTAAGCAAGCCACCCGTCATCAACCTCTAATTCTCAGGGCAGAGGCCGGTACATATATGCACATCTGTATACACATGTTACTCCATCTATGAACACACACCTAATATGAGTTATATATTTCAAGAAAATGATCACATGGCAACATAGATACATAGTCTGTGGGGAAATACATGTATAGATGTCATTATTTTGGAGTAATTAGTTAAGGAGAGATTCAAAGTTTACTTAGTCAAGAGGAGGCCTGTTTGTTAGAAAGAGTGCTATAGTGACAAACTGAAGCTTACAGTAATAAGTTATGTTGGTATATGGATCAAATTACTGGTTGTCCAAGGTAAAAAATATTGATAATTTTTAAAATGCATTTTTTCTTGGTTTTGTCTAATTGGCCACAAATATACTCTAAACAGCGTGGTTCAAATTCATGAGGGTTATAGAAGAGTAAGAAGGAAGAAGAAAATTTATTGTAGGTGACTTGGGTAACTAAAGCACATCTTTTGAAGATGGAACCAGATAGGCATTTCTCCTCTTTAAGTAGCAGTGTATTAGAGTCTGAAGAACACAGTGTGGGGAATCCATGAAGAGAGACAAGGCAAGAGCTACAGTAGAGGCCAGCATGCATTTGGCTTTGCAAGTCCCATTCTCGGAGCTGGTTTCAAAAGAGGGATGGATATGCTCTGGTCTTAGGCAGGATTTCAGGTCCCATATCACAGAACAAAAGCTGTTCCTGGGCAAAAATATTTAGTCTAAGTAATTCTTTAACTGATCAACAAAGATCTCATTAAAAATATTTTATCTATTCTTTAATTTCCTCATTTCAAATGCAATTAAAAGCTGACTCACTTTCCAAGCCATTATGGCAAAGAAGTTGAATGTTTTCTGGGGAAATCGTGTTTTTTATTTTTTTCTTTATCTTCTCAATGAAGGTTTATAATCTGTGCCTTAAATCAGGGAGCCTGATCCAACTCTAAACTGTCCTCTCCCACCTTCAATTTTTTTTGTCTTTTGTAGTTGTTATTTTTAAATTTCTGTGGGAGGGTAGGGCTGAGAAATGGAAAGTAAGATACACTGTGACATTTTAACTCCAGGACCTTTCTCAGGCTTCCAGAAAAGCCAGCTGAACAGGCTTCCATTGTTACCCAGTCAGAGAATGCCACACAGCCAAATGTCAGTCACTTCAGAGTGCCTGTCGCTGTATTTTCAATGTATATTTGATTATTCTTCCTTTTCATTGTTCAAATATAGGAGCTCAAAGCCACCCCTAGCTCTGCCTTTCTTCTTATAAATGTCTCCCTTTCTCTTTTTGTTAAAGCCATCTACCTACCAACGAGGCACACACAATTTTTTTTCTGTGTTATGTTGGCAAAAATACATTTTCAAATCCATCTTCACCTGAGACATGAGTATTCGCTGAAGTTGAAACAGATATCCTCCCCAAAAGAATTGAACAAAGTCACCAGAGATTAAAAAATATTTGGACATTCCTTAATCTTAGTTTGTCAAGAACTGGAAGAAGTCTCATCTTCATTTCCTTGTTAGCATGCTTGCTTCAATTAAGCTTGGATTTAGTTATTTGCAGTATAATATTAATGCTTTCCATATGTAATGGTACTGATGTTTAGAGAAATCTAACTCATTATCCTTTGTAAGACAGTGCAATGTCTCCAAAAGTGCCTACATTCTTGCCACAGAATTGTGACAGAAGAAAAGAGCAGATGGAGCATGATGGACACAGAGGTCTTCTTTGCCACTCGAAGAGGCTCAAGAGAGGAAGACTCAGAAGACACTCAGGGATGAGTGCCAACCTAGATCTCTGTGATGAAGACAGCCAGTCAGGCTAAGAGGTTTCATTTCTTCTGGGCTCATAATCCAGCAACTGGGAAGCTCTGTTTATGTTACAAAGGTGTTTATAAGGGAGAGTAGTGCAAGAATTTACAATATATCATTTACTATGTGTATATTGTGGGCATCCTATGTAACAGCTTATGCCTCAAATATATCATTGGTTAAGAGTTAGCACATCTACCTAACTGGGATGTTGGGAGAATATAATGAGATAATATCATCTAACTGAAACCATTGTTTAACAGTATGACCATGTCTGGCCCAGGGTCTATTCTAAGCACTTAGTATCTATTTGCCCTCATAAAATTAGAATTTTTTGATAATTCTCTATGGAAAGCCAAGATAAATAAAGAAACCCATATATTAGTTACTTTTTGGTTGCTGTGGTAAAATGCCATGCCAAGAACAACTTAAGGAAGAAAGTTTATTTGGCTCATATTCCCAAAGTCCTATGTCCATTATGGTGGGGATGCCATGGAAGGGCAGCAGGGGCTGAAAGCTGTCTGACCACACTGCATCAACACACTGGAAACAGAGAGTAAGAATAGAAAGGGAGGAAGCTACAAAACCTGAGGGCTAGCCTCCAGTGACAAATTCTCTAGAAAAGTCCTACCTCCTAGAATTTCAGTAAACACTCTACACGGTGCCAATGTCTAGGGAGCAAATGCTCAATGTTAGAGCAAATAGAGTGCATTTCCATTTCAAAAACACACACTTGGATAATAGGGTGTACAGGCTCCCTGGCTTCGGAACTGTGCTTCTCAATATCTGCTACACTGTCAAGTCCAGTCGTTCTCTGAGGAAAAAAAAAAAAAAAACTGCATCAGGCTTGCCTGAAGGTCACAAGAAATGAAACTTCTCTGGCTCAGTCAGACTTCTTTGGCTCACCCCAGAATCAGAAACTCTTTCTGTTTTAATAAGTCTTCAAGGGCATTCAGATAGGATTCAACTTTGAAATC